>JAODAL010037625.1:0-40175 GCA_025379985.1 Phyllomedusa bahiana
AAAAAAAAACTATTTTTAGCGAAAAAAATATAAATTTCCCAAAAAAACTTTTAGCGACCAAAGCATGATCATTTTATTTGAATGGTACAGACACTTGATGCAAAAAGGAAAGGGGAAACCTTTTTTACCACCCATTAAGGTTAACTTGGGTCTCGGGGGTTTCTTTTTAAAAAATCGCGAAAAAAACATGCGAAAACGCCCACAAAACGCGTCAAAAGACGTCCGGGCGTTTTATATAGACTCCTGTAGTAAATTTTTTGCCCGCTCTGGCGTTTTTTAGACATTTTTGCAAATCGACCAGTGAAAAAAACAGCAAAAAAAAGAAGCTCATGTAGACAGAGGAGGGTTTACATTAGAGTCATGGGAGAGTTTACAGTCTTTTTTTCCAGCGTTTTTAAAAAACGAAAAACCTGAAAAAACAAATTTTTTCTGTGCGTTAACAGAGCCTAATGTTGCCATTCCTTAGAATTCTTTAACATTGTTTCCCTTTTTACAGAGTTTTTTTTTTGTTGAATTCAGTGAGGAAACATCATATAAACGCACAAAATGCAGCATTTTGGTTATTCTGAAAGAATGAGAATTTTGCCTGTAACCCAATACCTGTTAACACTACACTGTAAATTTTTATGATTCTAAGGATTTCCCCCCTGCCTAAAAGCACCTCAATAATCTGGAGTTGTCAGCATATTCCACTACAACAGGGTTATCTTTCTCCCCGGGCTGACTGCTCACTTTAAAGAGGATCGGGAAAAATTCTCACCTTCTTATTTTGTTCTTTATCTTTGTTTAATCAAAGTGTTCTTCATTCCGCGTCTAATCAGGATGACGCCTGCCCAAAATGTCACCCTTTTTTTCATGAAAAAATGAAGGGACCACTGTCCGCTATTAGTATATTGAAAAAGAGTAAATTTAATAATGCTGGGCCCTTTAAATTAAAACTTTATCAATGTTTTATAGAACAGGGATATTTCCCGCACAAAGGGGGAGTATTTAGTAATTTAAAAATTTTGGGACATAAGGGGATTATAATACTAAAAATAATTCTTTTACATAGGGGGCAGTATAAAATATTATTTTTCTTGTACATAAAAAAAAAAAGGGAATCCATTTTTCCCAAAATTACTAAGGCAAGAGCAGGGGGAAAATAAAGGGTCCGGACAAAACGCTGCAGACATTAGAAAGGAAAAAACACTAGGGAGCCGCCACAATTAAAATGGTCTTTTATTGTCCCAAAGAAACATAAAATAGAATAAAACAAAACGTTTTTTGCGAGGGTATTTTCCCTCCCATTTCCCCAGGTTTTCATATTTTTACAAAGTGTCCCCCCAAATGCTCCTTTTTATATAAATTAAACCCGTCACCCTAATCCACACAAAAAAAAAAAAATGGGTTTAAAAAATATAAGTTAAATTTTCAAAAAAAACATACAAATGTTTGGTAAAATTATTTAAACAAAACTCTTAACATTTTTAACATTTTTAATCAAAAATTTTTGCATCTGTTTTTTTACTTGACCTATATTTTTCAACCCGATCCACAGCGCCCCCTGGGGGATTTTTAATAAATTGGGACAAGTTTTTTTTCTTTAAAAAATCTTACCCTTATATATACAATTTTTTATCTCCCTTTTTTATAAAAGTTTTTTGATTGTCTATTTCTAAATTTTTTTGACATAAATTTAAATCATTTGTATGTTTTATTGAAATTTTTTAAATTAAATCCTTTTTTTCCCCTTTTTTTTTTTTTTTTTTTGTGAATCCTTTGGGCAGTTTTAAATTTTAATAAAAGGAACCCCTGTGGAAAACTTTGTAACAAAATGCAACTTAAAAAGCGAGGGAGATACCCCCTTTAAACCCCTTTTTGTTTTAATTTTATTTTAAAGTTTCTTTGGGACAATAAAAAGACACTTTAAAAGTGGGCGAGCCTTTCCTTTTTGTCCCTTTTCCTTTCTAATGTCCGCAGCGCTTTTCCAACCTAGTTCCCCCTTTCCCCTTGCCCCTAAAAAAGTTTGGGGAAAAGGGTTTTTCTTTTTTTGTTTTTATTACTTACTCCGGAGGAAACCCCTAAGAAATTTTTGCTGGAGGTTTTACCGTGCTAGTGGGCTGGTTGGGGGGCGGCTCCCACAAATATCCCCCGGCCCATCATTTTTAATTATTGCGTTAAATGAGTTGTTTCCCAAACTTTTCAAACTTCAAGAGGAGCGGCTAATTTACTATATTATTCAGCCCCTTTAAGATTTGCCCGGGGGGGGAGGGGGGGTCGGGGTTTTTTCCCCCCGGGTTTTTATGTTTTGGGGTATTTTGGGTAATTTCCGTGTTCTATTTCTTTGGGGCCCTAGGGGGGCAAAATTTTAAAAAAAGTTATACCTTCTACATAGCTGGCAGTATTATAGTAGATATATTCTTATATATAGGAAACAGAAATTTTAGCGTTATAATTTTTGTACATAGGGGACAGTATTATAGTAGTTATATTCTTGTACATAAGAGCAGGGATTATAGTATTTTTTTTCTTGTACATAGGAAAGGGATTATTATAGTAGTTATATTCTTGTACATAAGCCAGTATTATAGTAGTTTTAAAATTTTTGTACTAGGGATCAGGGATTATAGTTTGTTTAAATTCTTGTTTCACAGGGGGGGCCCTTATTATAGTATTTATTCTTTTTGCATAGGGGGGCAGATATTTTAAATTAAATTTAAAATTTTTAAAATTTGGGGGCATTTTTATAGCAAATTTTATTCTTGTACATAGGGGTCAGTAAATTTTAGTAGTTATATTCTTTTTAAAATAGGGGCAAATATTATAGTAGATATATTCTTATATTAGGAGCATTTTTAAATTTGTTTTTTAATCTTGTAAAATAGGGCCCTAATTTTAAAAGTAGTTAATATTCTTGTACATTGGGCATATTTTTAAATAGTTTTTATTCTTTTACAAAGGGAGGGAGTAAATTTTAGATTTTTTAATTCTTTTACTAGGGGGCCCGAAATTAAAAGTAGTTTTATTCTTGTACATAAAAACCGTATTTAAAAAAATAATTCTTTTTACATAGGGGGGAGTGTTATAGTAGATAAATTTCTTGTACATAGGAGGAAAAATTATATATTTTTTAAAATTTTTGTTTCATGGGGGGTAGTAATTCCCAGTAGTTAAATTCCCCTTTTACATAAGAGCAAAAATTAAAAAGTAGTTTAATTCTTGTTTCATAGGAAGGGAGTATTAAGTTTTTTATATTCCCTTTTCCCTAGGGGGCAGAAATTTTAGTACTTAATTCTTTTCCCTCGGGAAATGGGTTTTTTTTAGTTTATTCTTTTACATAGGGGGGGGAGTAATATATTTAAAATTCTTGACATAGGAGCACTTTATAGTACTTTTATTCTTGAACATGGGGGGGCAGTATTATTAGTTATGTATATTCTTGACATAGGGAGCAGTATTTAGTTTTTTTAAATTCTTGTACTAGGGGAGTATTGTATTATTTTCTTGTAAAAGGGGACATTTTATAGTACTTATATTCTTGACATAGGGGGCAGTTTTTATAGTAGTTATTGTAATTCAGTACATAGGGGGCATATTATAGTGGTTATATTCTTGTACATAGGAGGCAGTATTTATGATTATATTCTGTACATGGGGGCAGTATTTAAAGAAATTATTTTCTTTACATAGGGGGCAGTATTCCTATTATAGTGTTAATTCTTGTCATTGAAGGCATCTTAAGCATTATATTTTTGTACATAGGGGGCAGAAAAATAATAGTATATTCTTTACATAGGAGCAGTATTAAAAAAGTTAATTCTTGTACATAGGGGCAGTTTTAAGTACAAATTCTTTACAAGAGGACAGTAATTATAATTATTTTCTTGACATAAGGCATATTATTAGTTATATTTTTGACACTTTTTTTTAACAAGCAAAATGTAGCTGGGACCTTCACTCCCTGAAAATATGGAGGTCTGAACAGACACCAAGCGAGATAAAATGATCAAAAATGTTTACTAAGAACCTAAAATTTTCATGTATCCAAAAAGTAGCAGAAATGAATGTAAAATAGTTCCTATATTCACTTTGACTGTTTCTTAGCATTTGTAGAGTGCTGCTGACTACTATTTATGATTACACTGTGCCTGACTTGACCCGTCCACTGTCCTGCCTGACGCCATTGTACCTGAACCTGTGAGCTACTCATTATTTTTACTCCAACCATTGCTAATGGGGTAATGGTTATGGAAAAGTCCACATTTTCTTGTGGCTGTTAAGGGTGGAGAATGCACATGGAGAATCTTTTATACCCTCCTCCTTGATTTGACTCTAAACCCACTGGGTCAGCATAACCCATTGGCTTTATTACTGAAAGTCTGAACTATTTCTTTTAGTACATTTTGGATTATAGAGCACTTTGCTGTGGACAAGAACTAAACTACATTACATGTTAAGAACATAATAACAGAGACTCTTCCATAACTAGTCTAAGTAATAAATCAGGATTATGGTTTAGATGACAAGTTAATTACTCTTATTACACGTGGCTTAATCCAGGCGTGGACTGGGACCGCCATGGGTCCCTCAGGCATGGCTAGTGAGGTCACTGCTGGATGTGAAGTGATTTCAGGCCTTCAATGATCAATTTACTGAGTATCAAATGTTGTCAATGATGAAATGAAGAAAAATGAAGAAATGAATTTAGTATTTGGTTGAGGCAATGCTCCACAGAGGGCTCTATGGGTAGTAGGGATTCATGTTGGTCCCCATTGCTGTCTTGCCACAAATAATTGCTCTATAATGAATATAGCAAGTGTCATAGGGTAGTTATTGTACAGTATTGCAGCATATGGTACAGCTGACCATGTGATTTGTATCAGTGCATGAATGCTGCCTTGTAATAGGTAATATATTTCCTGTAATCATGGCAACATTTGTAACTTTTTGATTACATAGATTAGGTTGAGAGTAGACTAACGGAAATAGATATTAAATAGATAGTTTGATAGACAGATAAGTATTACAAGGATAGATACATGGATATATAGATAAATATTAGAAGGATCGATAGCTAGATGTTAAATCAGTGGCGGAACTACCGCCGTAGCAGGCATAGCAACTGCTACGGGGTCCGCACTCCCTGGGGGCCTGGCCGGCAGCAAACAGGAACATGATTTTTACTGCCGGCCGGGCCCTGTCATAACATACGTAGAGTCACTAGGGGGCAGCCCGGTCACCTCACAGCTCCACAGAGCTGCTAAAAAGTATTTTAAAAGAACTGCTTCCCCTCTCCTCTGTGCTGTTTGCGGGCCTCCTCGGTGTCTCTGCACTAGCACAGTCGGGACAGGACAATGGAGGAGGGGTGGCTGGCGTGTGTGGGATGTGACCGGCGTGTGAGTGGCTGGCGTGTGCGGGATGTGACCGGCGTGTGAGTGGCTGGCGTGTGTGGGATGTGACCGGCGTGTGAGTGGCTGGCGTGTGTGGGATGTGACCGGCGTGTGAGTGGCTGGCGTGTGTGGGATGTGACCGGCGTGTGAGTGGCTGGCGTGTGTGGGATGTGACCGGCGTGTGAGTGGCTGGCGTGTGTGGGATGTGACCGGCGTGTGAGTGGCTGGAGTGTGCGGGATGTGACTGGCGTGTGAGTGGCTGGAGTGTGCGGGATGTGACCGGCGTGTGAGTGGCTGGCGTGTGCGGGATGTGACCGATGTGTGAGTGGCTGGCGTGTGCGGGATGTGACTGGCGTGTGAGGGATGTGACCGGCGTGTGAGTGGCTGGCGTGTGCGGGATGTGACCGGCGTGTGAGTGGCTGGTGTGTGCGGGATGTGACCGGCGTGTGAGTGGCTGGCGTGTGCGGGATGTGACCGGCGTGTGAGTGGCTGGCGTGTGTGGGATGTGACCGGCGTGTGAGTGGCTGGCGTGTGCGGGATGTGACCGGCGTGTGAGTGGCTGGCGTGTGCGGGATGTGACCGGCGTGTGAGTGGCTTGCGTGAGCGGGATGTGACCGGCGTGAGTGGCTGGTGTGTGTGGGATGTGACCAGCATGTAAGTGACTGGTGTGTGAGGGGCTGGCGTGTCATTCTTGACGGAACGCATGATCAGTTAATGTTTTCTTTTTTTTTAAGGATGGTTGGGGGAGCCCCATTGTAAAGTTTGCTATGGGGCCCTGCCATTTATAGTTAAGCTCCTATGTTAGATAAATAACTATTAGGAGGATAAATAGTTAACTATTATCAAGATATATAGATCAATAGATACATAGTTATTAGATAGATAGATGGGCAGATAGATATACAGTCCATCCCTTATAACCTCCTTGTACTGTTGTTCTGCAGAACTTCTGTAGCATTATGATTTCAGCTCTAGGGAATTGCTCTGCGTTTCGCCACAAGTGTTTACCCTAAGATTTTCCAGAGAACAATCTCCTCATCTGCTTGTGATTAGCGCTTCGCTTCACATCGTGTCTGAAATCAGAGCCTCCTCGTGTTTTTCCAGCCCCTGTTCCAGAACGTAAGTCATCTATTAAAAATGATTGTGGCCTGTCATTAAAGGGAACCTGTTGTGGCCCTGAGCACAGCACATGGACCTACAGAGGGGAGGAGGGGTTGTACTGAGGCCAGACGTTCTCTGAACTACCAGAAGTTTGTGTGCTCTTATTGCCCTTACAACTCATGTAAAAAAAATGGCAGTTGGGGTCAAAACTCAAAAATGTACTTTATCCCTGGAGTTAACTCTGTGCTATCTGCAAACATAGATTTCTATGTATAGATATCTGGTATTCCCCTATCCTGCTGCCTCCGATACATTGTCAGTAAGTCACTTTGTACAGCACTGACTCGTTACATTTACATCAGCCATAATATACATGGATAGATACTGAGCATTACAGTACAGGAGACTTTAGCTGCAGAATGCAAAATTTTTATACCACAATCTTAGAGTGACCTCTTGTGGGCACATTTGTTATTGTACAGT
Source organism: Phyllomedusa bahiana (assembly GCA_025379985.1). Classification (NCBI taxonomy): domain Eukaryota; kingdom Metazoa; phylum Chordata; class Amphibia; order Anura; family Hylidae; genus Phyllomedusa; species Phyllomedusa bahiana. The sequence continues at coordinate 6,957 of JAODAL010037625.1, forward strand.
CCGCTCCTTCCTTTATCTCCTCTCCCACCATAGTGTGACCTCAGAAGATGCAGACCACGACCTGCGGACATGATAATTCCTACATATTGCCCATTCTATCACATGACCTTTCTTTCTATTTTCATCTCCTCGTACAATTCTTCTTCTCTCATCTGAACTTACCTCATCTAGTTTGACCTCTGTATTGTCCTTAAACTATAGTGTCCCCATAGCCGGCTACCATGTTCACATAACACAGCCGGCCACCATGCCCGCATAATACAGCTTGCACCTTACCTGCATAATACAGCCGGCCACCATTTCCACATAAAACACCCTGCCACCATGTCTATACAACACAGCCGGCCACCATGTCTATACAACACAGCCTGCCACCATGTCTATACAACACATCCGGCCACCATGTCCACATAGTACAACCAGTCACCATGTCTGCATAATGCAACCGGCCACCATGTCTATACAACACAGCCTGCCACCATGTCTACATAATATAACCAGCCACGATGTCCACATAACACAGCCACCATCATGTTCACATAGTACAACTGGCCACCATGTCTGCATAACACAACCAACCACCATGTCCACATAATACAACCGGCCACCATGTCTGCATAATACAACCGGCCACCATGTCTGCATAATACAACCGGCCACCATGTCTGCATAATACAACCGACCACCATGTCTGCATAATACAACCGGCCACCATGTCCACATAATACAACCGTCCACCATGTCCACATAACACAGCCACCACCATGTCTGCATAATACAACCGGCCACCATGTCTGCATAATACAACTGGCCACCATGTCCACATAATACAACCGGCTACCATGTCCACATAACACAGCCACCACCATGTTCACATAATACAATCGGCCACCATGTTTATACAACACAGCCTGTAACCATGTCTGCATAATACAACCAGCTACCATGTCCACATAATACAACCGACCACCATGTCTGCATAATACAACCAGCTACCATGTTCACATAATACAATCGGCCAACATGTTTATACAACACAGCCTGTAACCATGTCTGCATAATACAACCAGCTACCATGTTCACATAATACAATCGGCCAACATGTTTATACAACACAGCCTGTAACCATGTCTGCACAACCATGTCCGCATAGTACAACCGACCACCATGTCCACATAATACAACTGACCACCATGTCTTCATAATACAACAAGCTACCATGTCCTCATAATACAACCGACCATCATGTCTGCATAATACAATCAGCTACCATGTCCACATAGTACAACCGACCACCATGTCCACATAATACAACTGACCACCATGTCCACATAATACAACCGACCACCATGTCCACATAATACAACTGACCACCATGTCCACATAATACAACCGACCACCATGTCCACATAATACAACTGACCACCATGTCCACATAATACAACCGACCGCCATGTCTGCATAATACAACCGGTCACCATGTCTGCATAACACAACCAGCCACCATGTCCACATAATACAACCGACCGCCATGTCCACATAATACACCCGACCACCATGTCTGCATAATACAACTGGCCACCATGTCTGCATAATACAACCGGCCACCATGTCCACATAATATAACCAGCCACCATGTCTGCATAATACAATAAGCTACCATGTCCACATAATACAACCGGCCACCATGTCTGCATAATACAACCGGCCACCATGTCCACATAATACAACCGGCCACCATGTCTGCATAATACAATCAGCTACCATGTCCGCATAGTACAACCGACCACCATGTCCACATAATACAAGTGACCATCATGTCCACATAATACAACCGACCACCATGTCCACATAATACAACTGACCACCATGTCCACATAATACAACCGACCACCATGTCCACATAATACAACTGACCACCATGTCCACATAATACAACCGACCACCATGTCTGCATAATACAACCGGCCACCATGTCTGCATAATACAACCGGCCACCATGTCTGCATAACACAACCAGCCACCATGTCCACATAATACAACCGACCGCCATGTCTGCATAATACAACCGGCCACCATGTCCACATAATACACCCGACCACCATGTCTGCATAATACAACTGGCCACCATGTCTGCATAATACAACCGGCCACCATGTCCACATAATATAACCAGCCACCATGTCTGCATAATACAATAAGCTACCATGTCCACATAATACAACCGACCACCATGTCTGCATAATACAACCGACCACCATGTCTGCATAATACAATCAGCTACCATGTCCGCATAGTACAACCGACCACCATGTCCACATAATACAACTGACCACCATGTCCACATAATACAACCGACCACCATGTCCACATAATAAAACTGACCACCATGTCTGCATAACACAACCAGCTACCATGTCCACATAATACACCCGACCACCATATCCACATAACACAGCCGCCACCATGTTCACATAATACAACCGGCCACCATGTCTGCATAACACAACCAGCCATCATGTCCGCATAATAAAACCGGCCACCATGTCTGCATAACACAGCCGCCACCATGTCCACATAACACAGCCGGCCACCATGTCCACATAACACAGCCGGCCACCATGTCCACATAACACAACCAGTCACCATGTCTGCATAATGCAACCGGCCACCATGTCTATACAACACAGCCTGCCACCATGTCTATACAACACATCCGGCCACCATGTCCACATAGTACAACCGGTCACCATGTCTGCATAACACAACCGGCCACCATGTCTGCATAATACAACCGGCCACCATGTCTACATAATATAACCAGCCACGATGTCCACATAAAACAGCCGCCACCATGTTCATATAATACAACCGGTCACCATGTCTGCATAATACAACCGGCCACCATGTCTGCATAATACAACCGACCACCATGTCTGCATAATACAACCGGCCACCATGTCCACATAATACAACCGGCCACCATGTCCACATAACACAGCCGCCACCATGTTCACATAATACAACCGGCCACCATGTCTGCATAACACAACCAGCCACCATGTCCACATAATACAACCGACCACCATGTCTGCATAATACAACCGGCCACCATGTCCACATAATACACCCGACCACCATGTCTGCATAATACAACTGGCCACCATGTCTGCATAATACAACCGGCCACCATGTCCACATAATATAACCAGCCACCATGTCTGCATAATACAATCAGTTACCATGTCCACATAATAACACCGGCCACCATGTATGCATAATACAACCGGCCACCATGTCTGCATAATACAATCAGCTACCATGTCCGCATAGTACAACCGACCACCATGTCCACATAATACAACTGACCACCATGTCCACATAATACAACCGACCACCATGTCCACATAATACAACCGACCACCATGTCCACATAATACAACCGACCACCATGTCCACATAATACAACCGACCGCCATGTCTGCATAATACAACCGGCCACCATGTCTGCATAACACAACCAGCCACCATGTCCACATAATACAACCGACCGCCATGTCTGCATAATACAACCGGCCACCATGTCCACATAATACACCCGACCACCATGTCTGCATAATACAACTGGCCACCATGTCTGCATAATACAACCGGCCACCATGTCCACATAATACAACCGGCCACCATGTCCACATAATATAACCAGCCACCATGTCTGCATAATACAATAAGCTACCATGTCCACATAATACAACCGGCCACCATGTCTGCATAATACAACCGGCCACCATGTCTGCATAATACAATCAGCTACCATGTCCGCATAGTACAACCGACCACCATGTCCACATAATACAACTGACCACCATGTCTTCATAATACAACAAGCTACCATGTCCACATAATACAACCGGCCACCATGTCTGCATAATACAGCAAGCTAATAGAACTGAAGAGATGATACAGCGGTACCGGATTAACAGAAAATATTTCTTTATTCAAAGTCCATAAAAATCGGCAACCCGATGGCAGCAAAGACAGGAAAAACCCTAGAAAAGCCCTAATACAGCAAGCTACCATATCCACATAATACAACCGACCACCATGTCCACATAATACACCCGACCACCATATCCACATAACACAGCCGCCACCATGTTCACATAATACAACCGGCCACCATGTCTGCATAACACAACCAGCCATCATGTCCGCATAATAAAACCAGCCACCATGTCTGCATAATACAACCTCCACCATGTTCACATAATAAAACCAGCCACCATGTCTGCATAATACAACTGGCCACCATGTCTGCATAATACAACCTCCACCATATTCACATAATAAAACCGGCCACCATGTCTGCATAATACAACCGGCCAGCATGCCTGCATAATACAACTGGCCACCATGTCCACATAACACAGCCACCATGTTCACATAATACAATCGGCTACCATGTCTGCATAATACAACCATCCACCATATCCACTTAACACAGCCACCATCATGTACACATAATACAATCGGCCACCATGTCTGCATAATACAACAAGCTACCATACCCACATAATACAACCGGTCACCATGTCTGCATAACACAACCGGCCACCATGTCTACATAATAAAACCGACCACCATGTCCACATAAAACAGCCGCCACCATGTTCATATAATACAACCGGTCACCATGTCTGCATAATACAACCGGCCACCATGTCTGCATAATACAACCGACCACCATGTCCGCATAGTACAACCGACCACCATGTCCACATAATACAACCAGCCACCATGTCCACATAACACAGCCGCCACCATGTTCACATAATATAACCGGCCACCATGTCTGCATAACACAACCAGCCACCATGTCCACATAATACAACCGGCCACCATGTCTGCATAATACAACTGGCCACCATGTCCACATAATACAACCGGCTACCATGTCCACATAACGCAGCCACCACCATGTTCACATAATACAATCGGCCACCATGTTTATACAACACAGCCTCTAACCATGTCTGCATAATACAACCAGCTACCATGTCCACATAATACAACCGACCACCATGTCTGCATAATACAACCAGCTACCATGTTCACATAATACAATCGGCCAACATGTTTATACAACACAGCCTGTAACCATGTCTGCATAATACAACCGGCCACCATGTCTGCATAATGCAATCAGCTACCATGTCCGCATAGTACAACCGACCACCATGTCCACATAATACAACTGACCACCATGTCTTCATAATACAACAAGCTACCATGTCCTCATAATACAACCGACCATCATGTCTGCATAATACAATCAGCTACCATGTCCACATAGTACAACCGACCACCATGTCCACATAATACAACCGACCTCCATGTCCACATAATACAACCGACCACCATGTCTGCATAATACAACCAGCTACCATGTTCACATAATACAATCGGCCAACATGTTTATACAACACAGCCTGTAACCATGTCTGCATAATACAACCAGACACCATGTCTGCATAATGCAATCAGCTACCATGTCCACATAGTACAACCGACCACCATGTCCACATAATACAACTGACCACCATGTCTTCATAATACAACAAGCTACCATGTCCTCATAATACAACCGACCATCATGTCCGCATAATACAATCAGCTACCATGTCCACATAGTACAACCGACCACCATGTCCACATAATACAACTGACCACCATGTCCACATAATACAACCGACCACCATGTCCACATAATACAACCGACCACCATATCTGCATAATACAACCAGCTACCATGTTCACATAATGCAATCGGCCAACATGTTTATACAACACAGCCTGTAACCATGTCTGCATAATACAACCGGCCACCATGTCTGCATAATGCAATCAGCTACCATGTCCGCATAGTACAACCGACCACCATGTCCACATAATACAACTGAACACCATGTCTTCATAATACAACAAGATACCATGTCCTCATAATACAACCGACCATCATGTCTGCATAATACAATCAGTTACCATGTCCACATAGTACAACCGACCACCATGTCCACATAATACAACTGACCACCATGTCCACATAATACAACCGACCACCATGTCCACATAGTACAACCGGCCACCATGTCTGCATAACACAACCAGCCACCATGTCCACATAATACAACCGACCACCATGTCTGCATAATACAACCGGCCACCATGTCCACATAATACACCCGACCACCATGTCTGCATAATACAACTGGCCACCATGTCTGCATAATACAACCGGCCACCATGTCCTCATAGTAGAACCGGCCACCATGTCTGCATAATACAATCAGTTACCATGTCCACATAACACAACCTCCACCATGTATCAAATACAACCGCCACCATGTCTGCATAATACAATCACTACCATGTCCCGCATAGTACAACCGAACACCATGTCCCACATACTACCACCTTACCACCATGTCTACATAATACAACCGACCACCATGTCCGCATAATACAAACCGACCACCATTCCCACATAATACAACCACCACCATGTCCACAAAATACACTCGGCCACCATATCCACATAACACAGAATCGCCGCCACCATGTTCACATAATACACCGGCCACCATGTCTGCATAACACAACCAGCCACATTCCGCATATAAAAACCAGCCACCATGTCTGCAAATGCAACTGGCCACCATGTCTGCAAAATACACCTCCACATGTTTCACATATAAAACCAGGCCACCCATGTCTCATAATACAACTGGCCACCATTCTGGCATAATACAACCCACCACCATATTCACATAATAAAACCGGCCACCGATGTCTGCATATACAACCGCCAGCATGCCTGCATATTACAACTGGCCACCTATGTCCACTTAAACACATGCCACCACATTCACAAATACAATCGCTACCATGTCTGCATAATCAACCATCCACCATATCCACTTAACACAGCCACATTATGTACAGCATAATAACAATCGGCCACCATGTCTCATAATACAACAAGCTAACCATACCCACTTAATACAACCGGTCACCATTTCTGCATAACACAACCGCCACCATGTCTACATAATATAACCGCCACGCATGTCTACATAATATAACCACCACATTCCACATAAAACAGCCAGCCAGGCGGGGGCCCCCCCCCTCGCCCACCCCCCCCCCCCCCCCCATGTTCATATAATACAACCGGGTACCATGTCTCATAATACAACCGCCACCATGTCTGCATAATACAACCGACCACCAGTCCGCATAATACAAGCCGCCACCATGTCCACATAATACAACCGCCCACTCCATGTCCCACATCACACAGCCGCCACCATGTTCACAAATACATCCTCCCACCATGTCTGCAAATCACAACCAGCCACCATGTCCACATAATAAAACCGGCCACCATGTCGCATAATACCAACTGCCACCAACAAAAAATGTCACATAATACAACCGCTACCATTCCACATAACGCAGCCAACCACCATGTTCACATAAATACATCCGGCCACCATGTTTATACAACACAGCCTCTAACTGTTGCATAATCAACCAGGCTACCATGTCCAATAATACAAACCGACCACCATGTCTGCATAATACAACCATCTACCATGTTCACAATAATACATTCGCCAACAATTTTTATAACACACCAGCCTGTAACTCATGTCCTGCATAATACAACCGGGCCACCATGTCAGCATAATGCAATCAGCTACCTGTCCTCCCGAACATAGTACAACCGACCACCTGTCCACTATAATACAAACGACCACCATGTCACATAATACAACAAGCTACCATGTCCTCATAATACAACCGACCATCATGTCTGCATAATACAATCAGCTACCATGTCCACATAGTACAAACTGACCACCATGTCCACATAATTACAACCTACCACCATGTCCACATAATAACAACCGACCACCATGTCCATCATAATACAACCGACCACCATATCTGCATGAATACAACCAGCTACCATGTACACATAATCAATCGGCCAACATGATATACAACACATGCCTGTAACCATGTCAGATAATAACAACCGGCCACCATGTCTGCATAATGCCATCATCTACCATGTCCCCGCATAGTACAACCGACCACCCATGTCCACATAATACAACTGACCACCGTGTCTTCTTAATACAACAAGATACCATGTCCTCATAATACAACCGACCATCAAAGTCGCATAATACAATCAAGTTACCATGTCCACATAGTACAACCGACCACCAAGTCCCACATAATACAACTGAACCACCGATGTCCAACATAAATACACCGACCACCAAGTCCACATAGTACAACCGGCCACCATGTCCTGCAATAACACAACCAGCCACATGTCCACCATAATACAACCGACCGCCATGTCTGCATAATACAACCGGCCACCATGTCCACCTATACACCCGACCACCATGTCCTTGCATAATACAACTGGCTATTGGGGGGGGGGGGGACCATGTCTGCAATCAATACAACCGGCCACCATGTCTGCATAATACAATCAGTTACCATGTCCACATAACACAACCGGCCACCATGTATGCATAATACAACCGGCCACCATATATGCATAATACAACCGGCCACCATGTCCGCATAGTACAACCGACCACCATGTCCACATACTACAACTGACCACCATGTCCACATAATACAACCGACCACCATATTCACATAATAAAACCGGCCACCAGTCCACAAAATAACAACCGACCACCTATTCCACATTAATACAACTGACCCACCATGTCCATCAAAATACAACTGTCCACCATGTCCACTATAATACAACCGACCGCCATGTCTGCATAATACAACCAGCCACCATGTCTGCATAACACAACCAGCCCACCATGTCCCCACAATAATACAACCGACGCCATTCTTGCATATTACAACCGCACCATGTCCACATAAAGACACACACCACCATGTCTGATATACAACAGGCCCACCATGTCTGCATAATACAACCGCCACCTGTCCACATAATATAATCCACCACCATGTCTGCATAATACAGTAAGCTACCAAGTCCCAAAATACAACCGCCCACCATGTCTGCATAATACAACCCCGGCCACCATGTCTGCATAATACATTCACTACCATGTCCGTCAAGTTACAACCACCACCATGTCCCGCATAAGACAACTGAACCACCATGTCTTTCATAATAACAAACAAGCTAACCATGTCCACTAATACAAACCGGACCACCATGTCCTGCATAATAACAGCAAAGCTACCATATCCACATAATAACAACCCGACCACCATTCCACATAATACAAACCCCTACCAAACCATAATCCACATAACACCAACCCGCCACCCATGATCACATAATACAACCGCCCACCCTGTACTTGCATAACAAAACCAGCCATCATGTCCGCATAATAAAACCAGCCACCATGTCTGCATAATGCAACTGGCCACCATGTCTGCATAATACAACCTCCACCATGTTCACATAATAAAACCGGCCACCATGTCTGCATAATACAACTGGCCACCATGTCTGCATAATACAACCTCCCCATATTCACATAATAAAACCGGCCACCATGTCTGCATTTATATAAACAACTCGGCCAGCATGCCTGCAATAATACAACTGGCCTACCATGTCCACATAACACAGCCACATGTTCCATAATACCAATCGGTACTACCATGACTGCAAATACAACCATCCACCATATCCACTTAACAAAGCCACCATTCAAAGAACACAAAATACAATCGCCACCATGTCCACAAAATATAAATCTCTGGATACACCATGGTCCCTGCCATAATACAATAAGCTACCAAGTCCTCATAAACAACCGACCATCAATGACTGCATAATACAACCCGGCCGCACCAGTCCTAGCATAAAACAATCAGCTACCATGTCCGCATAGATACAACATGACCATCATGTCCACATTAATGACAAACTTACGCCACCATGTCTTCATAATACAACAAGCTACCATGTCCTCATAATACAACCGGCACCATGTCTCATAATAAACCGGCCACATTCGCATAAAACAATCAGCTACCATGTCTGCATAATACAAAGACCGACTCACCAGAGTCCACATAATACAACCGACTGTCAATGCTGCATATATACAACCGGATCCACCATGTCCACATAATACAACCGGCCACCATGTCTGCATAATACAACTGGCCACCATGTCCACATAGTACAACCGACCACCATGTCCACATAATAAAACTGACCACCATGTCTGCATAATAACAGTAAGCTACCATGTCCACCATAATGACAACCAGGCCACCATGTCTGCATAATACAACCGTCCACCAAGTCTGCATAATACAACCGGCCACCATGTCTGCATAATACAACCCGGCCACCATGTCTGCATAATAACAAACCGACCACCAAGTCTGCATAATACAACCGACCACCATGTCCACATAATACAACCAGCCACCATGTCCACATAACACAGCCGCCCCTCCATGTTCACATAATATAACCGGACCCACCATGTCTGCATAACACAACCAGCCACCATGTCCACATAATAAAAAACCGGCCACCAGTCTTCAATAATAACACTGGCCCACCATGTCCACATAATAACCAACCTCTTAACCATGTCCACATAACACAGCCACCACCTATGTTTACATAATTACAATCGGTCCACCATGTTTATACAACACAGACTGTAACCTGTCTGCATAATACAACTAGCTACCATGTCCACCATAATACAAACCGACCACCATGTCTGCATAATACAAACCACTACCAGTTCACATAATACAATCGGCCACATGTTTTATACAACACACTGCCCTGTAACCATGTCCGCATAGTACAACCGACCACCATGTTCCACATAATACAACTGACCAACCAGTCTTCATAATACAACAAGCTACCATGTCCTCATAATACAACCGACCATCATTCGCAATAATACAATCACTACCCATGTCCACATAGTTCAACCGACCACCATGTCCACATAATACAACTGACACCATGTCCACATAATACAACCGACCAAAATGTCCACAAAATACAAACGACCACCATGTCCACATAATACAACCGACCACCATGTCCCACATAATACAGACTGACCACCATGTCCACAAAATACAACCCGACCCACACAAGTCTGCATAATACAACCGGTCACCATGTCTGCATAACACAACCAACCACCATGTCCACCTAATACAACCGACCGCCATGTCTGCATAATACAACCGGCCACCATGTCCACATAATACACCCGACCACCATGTCTGCATAATACAACCGGCCACCATGTCCACATAATATAACCAGCCACCATGTCTGCATAATACAATAAGCTACCATGTCCACATAATACAACCGGCCACCATGTCAAGCATAATACAACCGGCCACCAGGTCTGCAAACTACAATCAGCTACCCATGTCCCATAAACAACTGACCACCATTCCACCATAATACAACCGATCCACCAAGTCCACATAATACAACCGACCCCACCATGTCCACATAATACAACCACCGACCACCATGTCCACTAATACAACCGACCACCAATGTCCACATAATACAAACCGAACCGCCAGTCTGCAAAATACAACCGCCACAATGTCCGCAATAACACAACTAGCCCACATGGGGGGGCCACATAAAACATCCTACCGCCATGTCCGCATATACAAACCCGGCCACCATGTCCACAATAAAACAACTGACCACCCAATGCCACATAATACAAGCGACCACCATGTCCAGCATAATACAACTGACTCACCTGTCCCACCATAATACAAGCGACCACCATGTCCCACATAATACAACCGGACCACCATGTCGCATAATAACAACCACCACCATGTCTGGCTAAAACAATCATCCTACCATGTCCGCATCATGGTAACAACCGACCACCATGTCCACATAATACAACCACCACCATGTCCAACAATAACACAGCCGCCACCATGATTCACATGAATATAACCGGGCCACCATGTCCCTGCATAACACAACCCGCCACCATTGTCCACATAATAATACCGCCACCATGTCTGCTAATACAACAGCCACCATGTCCACAAATACAACCGCCACCATGTCCTGGCAAATACAACTGGCCACCATGTCCACATAGTACAACCGACCACCATGTCCACATAATACAACTGACCACCATGTCTGCATAACACAACCAGCTACCATGTCCACATAATACACCCGACCACCATATCCACATAACACAGCCGCCACCATGTTCACATAATACAACCGGCCACCATGTCTGCATAACACAACCGGCCACCATGTCCACATAACACAGCCGCCACCATGTCCACATAACACAGCTAGCCACCATGTCCACATAACACAATCAGTCACCATGTCTGCATAATGCAACCGGCCACCATGTCTATACAACACAGCCTGCCACCATGTCTATACAACACATCCGGCCACCATGTCCCACATAGTACAACCGGCTCACCATGTCTTCATAACACAACCCGCCACCATGTCTGCATAATACAACCGACCACCATGGTCAGGCATAATACAACCGGCCACCCATGTTCCACAAAGATTAAACAAAAATACAACTGACCACCATGACTTCATAATACAACAAGCTACCATGTCCTCATAATAAACAACCGACCATCATGTTCCGCATAATACAAAACAGCTACCAGTCCACATAATACAACCGCCCACCATGTCCACATAATACAACTGACCACCATGTCCACATAATACAAACCACCACCATTCCAACATAATACAACCTACCAACCATGTCCACATAATACAAACCGACCACCATGTCCACATAATACAACTACCACCATGTCCACAAAAAATAATACAACCGACCCACCATGTCTGCATAATACAACCCGGTCACCATGTCTGCATAACACAAACAACCACCATGTCCACCTAATACAACCGACCCGCCAAGGGACAGCATAATACAACCGCCACCATGTCCTCATAATTACCACCCGACCACCATGTCTGCAAAATACAACCGCCACCATTTCCACATAATAAAACCAGCCACCATGTCTGCATAATACAATAAGCTACCATGTCCACATAATACAACCGGCCACCATGTCTGCCATAATAACAACCGGCACCTATGTCTGCATAATACAATCAGCTTACCATGTCCACATATAACCAACTGACCACCATGTCCACATAATACAAACCGACCACCAATGGTCCACAATAATACAACCCGACCACCATGTCCACATAATACAACCGACCACCATGTCACATAATACCACCACCCACCATGTCCACATATAAACCTACCGCCAGTCTGCATGAATACAACCGGCCACCATGTCCGCTATAACACAAACCAGCCACCATGTCCACATAATTACAACCGACCGCCATGTCCCGCATAATACAACCGGACCACCAAGTCCACATAATACAACTGACCACCATGTCCACATAATACCAAGCGACCCACCATTCCACAAATACAACTGACCACCATGTCCACATAATATCAACCGACCACCATGTCCACAAATACAACCCGACCACCGATGTCTGCATAATACAACCGACCACCAAGTCTCAAATACAATCAGCATCCATGTCGCATAAGTAACAACGACCACCATGTCCCATAATGACAAACCAGCCACCATCCACATAACACAGCCCCACCATGTTTCACATAATATAAGCCGCCACCATGTCTGTCATAACACAACCAGCCACCATGTCCACATAAAAAAACCGGCCACACCATGTCTTGCATAATACAACTGGCCACCATGTCCACAAAATAACAACCGGCACACCATGTCTGCAATAATACAACGGCCACCATGTCCACATAGTACAACCACCACCCAAATGTCACATAAATAACTGACCACCATTCTGCATAACACAACCAGCTACATGTCCCATAATAAACCCACGACTCACCAATATCCACATAACACATGCCGCCACCAGTTCACATAATACAACCGTCCACCATGTCTGCATAACACAACCGGCCACATGTCCACATAACACTCCGCCACCAAGTCCACAAACACATTTCAGCTAGCCTCCATGTCACATAACACAATCAACACCATGTCTGCATAATGCAACCGGTCCACCATGGTCTATACAACACATGCCTGCCACCATGTCTATACAACACATCCGGCCACCATGTCCACATATACAAACCGGTCACCATGTCTTGCATAACACCAACCGCCAACATGTCCTGCATAAATAACCTCCACCAAGTCTGCATAAATACAATACCGTCCACCATGTCTTTCTGCATAATAACAACCGGGTCCACCATGTCTGCATAATACAACCGACCACCATGTCTGCAAATACAACCGGCCCTCCATGTCCCACATAATACAAAAAAAAAAAAAACCGGCCACCAATGTCCACATAACACAGCCGCCACCATGTTCACATAATATAACTCGGCCCACCATGTCTGCATAACACAACCAGCACCACCAATGTCCACATAATACAACCGGCCACCATGTCTGCATAAAACAACTGGCCACCATGTCCACATAATACAACCCGCAACCATGTTCCACATAAACACAGCCACCACCATTTTCAACATATATACCAATCGGACACCATGTTTATACAACACAGCCTGTAACCATGTCTGCATAATACAACTAGCTACCATGTCCACATAATACAACCGACCACCATGTCTGCATAATACAACCAGCTACCATGTCCACATAATACAATCGGCCACCATGTTTATAACAAAACACAGCTGTAAACCATTGTTCCTGCAAATGTACAAACGACCACCATGTATCCACATAATACAACTGAACCACCATGTCCACATAATACAACAGACCAACATGTCCTTCATAATACAAACCAAGCTACCATGTCCTCCATATACAACCGAAAATCAGTCTGCATAATAACAAAATCAGCTAACCATGTCCACATAGTACAACCGACCACCAGGTCCCACATAATTCACCTGACCACCATGTTCCACATAATACAACCTACCACATGCCACATAATACAACTGAACCACTCAGTCCACAAATACAACCGACCGCCATGTCTGCATAAATACACACCGGTCCACCCCCCAATGTCTGCATAACCAACCAACCACCATGTCCACCTAATACAACCGACCGCCATGTCTGCATAATACAACCGCCCACCATGTCCACATAATACACCCCCCCGACCACCATGTCTGCATAATACAACTGGCCACAAGTCTGCAAATACTACCGGCCACCATGTCCCATAATATAACCCAGCCACCATGTCTGCATAATACAAAAAGCTACCCTGTCCACATAATACAACCCGCCACCATGTCTGCATAATACAACCTGCCACCATGTTCTGCATAATACAATCAGCTACCATGTCCCATAGTTACAACCGACCACCATGTTCCACATAATACAACTGACCACCATGGTCCACAAATACAACCGACCAACCATGTCCACATAATACAACTGACCACCATGTCCACATAATACAACCGACCACCATGTCTGCATAATACAACGCGGCCCACCATGTCTGCATAACACAACCACAGCCACCATGCCACTTAATACAACTGACCGCCATTCTGCATAATACAACCGGCCACCTTGTCCCACATAATACACCCCGACCACCATGTTCAGCATAATACAACTGGCCACCATGTCTGCATAATACAACCAGCCACCATGTCCACATAATATAACCAGCCACCATGCTGCATATTACGTAAACTACCATTCCACATAATACAACCGCCACCATGGTTCTGCATAATACAACCCTGGCCAACCATGTCTTGCATAAAACAATCAGCTACCATGTCCGCATATAAAAACCGCCCCATGCCCAATAATAAAAAAGCTACCATGCCCACAAATAAACGGCCCCTGCCCCTTTAATACACAGCACCTTTCAAATAATAAACCGCCCCATGTTTTAAAAATACAAGGCCCCCTGTCCAATAAAAAACCCCCCCTTGTTCATAAACAACCGACCATGTCCAAAAATTAAACCCAACCATGCCCAATAAAAAAGAACACCTGCCCAAATAATACAATGGCCACCATGTTGCATAATACAACCTACATGTACATATAAAACCGCCACCAGGGTCCGATAATACGCCACCCATGTCCACTAATCCCTGCCACCATTCCAACATAATAAAAAGGGCCCAAACCATGTTCAATAAACCGGCTAAAATTCTTGCCTAAACAACGCACCTGTCTAAAAATAACACACCGACCACGGATTGTCTAAAATACAAGGGGCCCCATGTCGCATAAACAACCCGGCCACCATGTTCCATTAATACAACCGCCACCATGTCCATAAAAACACCAAACCTTTTTAATAATACAAGGCCACCAGTCTGCATAATAAATGGCCCCCATTCCACTTAAAACCCACACCATGTCTACATAAAACAGCCAACAACCATGTCCACATAATACAGCCAGCCACAATGTCACCATAGCACAGGCCCCCACTGTAACAAAAAAACATAATGGCATTTTTTAAAATAAAACCAGCCACCATATTGCTAATAAACTGGTACCATTTTCCAATAATATAGCCCCCCATGTAAATAAACCCGTGGCAAATTCTAAAAAAAAAAAAACCATGCCAAGTACGTCATACTCCTGCAATGTGTTTCTGCTCCACCAAGAGAAGGTAAATAAGATAAACTAGTCATCCCATTGCAAAAATTTGGGCTATTTTTAGGTCAGTAGGATTTCTGGACCATTGGCTTCCAGAACAGAATAATTGTAGACATCTGAAATTAGGATAGGATTATTATTCAGGGTTGTTGGTTTGATGATGGGGTTTTTTGGGGAATAGGTTTACTTTAAGTCACTTGTGAACCATGTACAGAAAGGGGGAAAGGAGACGCCCCAAAAACAGGATGTCGGAATTTTTTGGGGGAAGGGGAAATTTGGGAACCAGAACCAGGACAGGCGGCCGCTGGAACTCATACAGGCATTGTGTTATATTAAAAAAAGTTGAAAAGAAAATTAAAGTCATTTGGCTAAGCTGGAGCAATGCAGATACTTCATAATAAAGAGACAGGACCCTCAGGTTCATTGTACCCATTATCCCAAGGAGGACGGATCATCATGATTTAGGACCTCACAGCTAGAAGGGCTGGACTCAATGTGGATTAGTCACTGCAGTTACATGTATCAATGCTTGCAAAAATTTGCAAAATAGTACTGATATTTATGATTCGTGCTCCATGAAAAAAGTCTGTTCCGTCACACGATTTTTTCCCCAATGACAGCTGGCTCAATGTGCAGGGCTGTGCGACATTGGTGGTCCGTATAAATCAACAGAAATTCTAGTTAATGCTTGGAGAGACTCTACATAAGTATACATGTTACAAATATAGACAACACAGCCCGTTGGTGAAAGCAAAAATGCCCCCTTTTTGATATCTAGAATGTCCCTATAATAGTGCCCTCATTAATAATGCTGCCAGGGTGCTCTATAACTGACACCTGTAGTGCCCCTATAAGAGTGCCCTAATGAATAGTGCTGTCATAGTGCCCCATTAATGATATCCAGAGTGCCCCTATAATAGTGCCCTCATGAATAGTGATGCCAAGGTGCCCCATTACTGACATCCTGGGTGTCCCTATAATAGTCCCCCATAAATTGGCTGTTTTGTGTCCCTTTAAATGATACCCAAGAGTGCCCATATTGTGCCCTCATGTAGTGTTCATGTCCCCCATTAATGATACCCTGGTGCCCCTAAAATAACCCCTTAAAAAAATTGCTACCAGGGTGCCATATTACTGACAACCAAAGTGCCCCTGTAGTTGTATCCTTATTAATAGGCAGCACATGGGATCCTTTTAATGATTCCGAGTGCCTCTTTTAACGTTGCCTCTTTTTAGTGTTGCCGCGTCTCTGTTTAAAATTTGGGTGCTCTGTGGCTAATGAATAGTGCTGCCTGGGTACCCCATTACCTCCAGAATGCCCTTACAATCATGCTGCCAGGGTCTCCTCCTTAACAATGCTGCAATAGTGCCCAATTAATGATATCCAAAGTGCCCCTTTAATAGTGCCATCATGAAAATTGCTGCCAGTTGTCCCTTACGATTTTGCGGGTTTCCCTATAATAGTGCAATCTAAATATTGCGCCGTGTGTCTATTACTGCAACGGGGTGCCCTTAAAATAGTGCCATATGAATTTGTGCCAGGGTCCCCCTTACAGACATCGGGTCCTAAATAGTGCACTCATGAATAGTGCTGCCAGGGTGCCTCATTACTGACAAATAGCGTGCCAATACGACAGCACTCTATTGAATAGTGCTGCCATGGTGCCCGCTTAGTGATATATGAAGTGCCTCGTTTAACATCCCGTCTGAATAATTCTCCCATTTTTCCATTATGATATCTTGTGTGCCCTCATGAATAGTGCTATTAGAGTGCCCTCATAAATAGTTATGGACAGTAAATTTACATGGGAAAAACCATCGGATTTATAAAATATCCTGTCCAGCCCAATCAAAAGGGTCTCCTTTTTGACGTTTTCCCGGGGGAAACGTTGAAAAGTAAGGTTATTTGAATCAAGGGGGTCATATCACTTACTCCGTGCATACAGCTGCAAGTGGACTCTACCGACAAGGGAGCCCTCCGTAAAGACTGCTTCAATGATTATACTTGGGAACAAAAATAAAAAATTTTGGGGTGTCTAGAAATGCTGACCTTATTCTGGGAGTCTGAGAGCTGCTGAGTCTGAAAACCCCATCTCTTTTTTTCTAGAGGTTCTAGTTCCTGAGATGTTGATGACATGATTGTTCTTGTGATTGTTCATTCAAATGTAATGCAGAAAAAGAAATTTTGGACTGCCAGCACATTCTTTTTTTGTTTGCATGTGTTTTTTAAAAATTTCTAAATTTGTCTTTTTTTTTCACATGAATTTCCAAAATTTTTCTTTGGTAACAAATTGAGTACATACTTTGCGCAGCATAAGGTGGCAATGCCGGATCTCAAAATAGGCCGATAGGGGAAAAGGGGGAAATTTTTCAGAATAGTGCCCCAATTTTACTAACAATGGTTCTAACTTTAAAAGGGGACCGGGTCCAAGTTTATTTCCCCCCTTTTGAGGGCCCCAAAGCTAGTGTCAAAATGTGCCCCCCGTGCTGTGTCCAGGGGCTAGCTATAGGGGGTGCGAGGGTAGCATCGCTCCCGGGCCCTGGAGTTGGGGGGGCCCCAAAAACCCCTTCTGCCGAAAAGGGGGGGGATACCGTATTGTAAGTGGCACTGGTAGGGGGGGGCCCCATTTCACTCTTTGCACTAGGGCCCGGGCTCTGTTACCCCTTGGGTGTGCCCTTTATTCTGTAAGATGCTGTAGTTTTAGGCTTTAGCCCCCAAAAATTTTTTCATGAGTAGGTGTTAGCTCCCCACCAAAAACTATCCCCCCCAATGACAGTTATTACATGTGTCTACCTATTAAGTAATAGGTTTTTTAGTTGAGGTGGGGGGGGCTAGCCTGGTGGGCGGGTTTGAAAAAACTGACCCTTTGAATGATTTTCTGGCTGAAAACTGCAGTTTGGCATTAAATACAGAAAACTCCAGCTCTTACGATAAGGGGCACAGCGCTGGGAACACTAAGGGGGCCCCCGATGCCCCATCACTAAGGGGGCCCTGACTGCCTATCACTAAAAGGGGGCCCCGGCCCGCCCTTTTCCTAAAGGGGTCCCTGGGACTGCCCATCCTAAAGGGGTCCTGAATGTATCATAAAGGGGGTCCCCGGCTGGGCCCATCATAAAGGGGGCCCGTGAAATGGGGGTTGGCTCCTATCACTAAGGGGGGCCCCCCTGGGGCCCCCCGGGGGCCCACACTAAAGGGGGTCCCCGGCGTGCCCTTTTAAAAATTTCAATCCCATAAAGGGGGGTTCTGCCATTTGGGGGCCCATTCTCTAAAGGGGGGGCCCCGTGCCTATCCAAAGGGGGTCCCTGGGTGCCTATACTAAAGGGGGGCCTGACTGCCTATCACTAAAGGGGGCCCGACTGCCTTCCTAAAGGGGGTCCCTGGGGCCCGCCTACCTAAAGGGGGTCCCTGGCCTGTTTTCCTGGGGGCCCTGGGCGCCCTTTTTACTAAAGGGGGTCCGGCCTGCCTATCACTAAAGGGGGCCTGGCCTTCCTTTCTAAAGGGGATTGGCCTGCCCCCAAAATCCCTTTTTTAAAAGGGGGCCCTGGCTCACCTAAAACCCCCCCCTAAAGGGGGCCTGACTCCCACCTTTTCCCCCCCACAAAAGGGGGCCTGGCTTTTTAATTAAAAGGGGGGCCCTGGCTTACCCTAAATCTAAAGGGGGCCCTGGATTTTTCCCAACCTCTAAAGGAGGGGCCCTGACTTTTCCCCCAATCTAAAGGGGGCCCCGCTCTACCTAACCCCTTTAAAGGAGGGCCCCCACTTTCTAACCTCTAAAGGAGGGCCCTGACTCCCCCCTAACCTCTAAAGGAGGGCCCCGACTCCCCTAACCCCAAAGGAGGGCCTGACCCCTACAAAATAAAAGGGGGCTCATGGCTAGGTACCCCCCACCTACCTGGGGGGGCCCACCAATTTTCCGGCGGGGGTCTTCTACCCCCCTTAAAAAGGGCCTATTAAATTTCCGGGGCCTTTCCCTTGCCTACCTCCCCGGGAATATAATGTTAGGGGAGCGCCCCTGCTGTAGCATTATCTCCGGGGGGTTAGTCCTCCCCCCACCCTCCAAACCCTTAGGATCAGGCCTCTAAGTTAGGCTTGTACCCCCTTCCCACCCCCGGGTAGTTTGTCAGAGGTGGGAATAGGTAAAGAAAAAGCTTGAAAATTGGGATTCTAAAATATGGCCGGGGAGTCCTCTGGGGGTGTGGAAACGGATGCAGAAGAAAAGGGGGTAAAAGGGAACGATTAAAGAGAGAAGGGAAGGATCTCAGATTGACATCTCCGGGGGGTTCCTGATTTCGGGGTTATTTTGCTTCTAAATTGGTTCAGGCTGTATACGTAATGTGTGTGACCTGAGCGGTGTCGACCTTATGGGTCTCTATATGGTGGTGTTTGGGTTATATGAGCTGGGTTGACCTCTTTTTTTTTTTTGTGGTTTTTTTCTTTTTATTTTTGGGAAGGTGGGGTTTTGTTAAACCTGGCTGGTGTCGACTCTATGTGGTCTCTATGTGGCGGTGTTGTAGGTTATACTGAGCTGGGGTTTGGAGGTACCTTACTTTCTTGCTGGTGTTTTTTTAGAAAGGGGGTGGGTGCGGACCAAAGGGGGAAAAATGGAGGGGGTAGTGATGTGGGTGGCGGGGGATTTTGTATGTGGGGGGAGGGGGATATTGTATGTGGGTGGAGGGGGATATTGTATGTGGGTGGGGGAGTATATGGTAGGGGGTGGGGGGGATATTGATGTGGGTGGAGGGAGATATTGATGTGGTGGGGGGGAATTGTATGTGGGGGGGGGGGGATTTGTATGTGGGTTTTAGGAGTATTGTATTGGGTTGGGGGTTTGTAGGGGGGGGGGATTTGTATGTGGGTGGGGGGGATATTTTTGTGGGTGGGGGGGATATTGTATGGGGTGGGGGGGGATAAGTGGGTTAAAAGTTTGGGGTGGAGGGGTTTTATTTTGGGGGGGGTTTTTTTGGGTGGAGGGGGATATTGTTTTAAATTTTGTGGGTGGAGGGGATATTTTATGTGGGGGAGGGGGGTATTGTTGTGGGTGGAGGGGGGTATTTTTGTGGGGGGGGGGGGGGTAAAAATTTTTATTGGGTGGAGGGGGATATTTTATGGGGGGGGAGGGGATATTGTATGTGGGTGGAGGGGATTTTAAATTGGGGGGATTTGGGTGGAGGGGGGGTTGGATGGAGTATTTAGCCTGTGTCTTGATGTGTGAGCAGACGATGTGGACTCTCTTCTATTGTACTACACAAACAGTTCTTTTTTTCACACTTATTTTTGTGGTAAAATGGGCGCTTTTTTGTCCTAGAGGCCGTTTTTTTTTTCTGGGGCCGGGGTTTCCGGGGGGGGGGCCCAGGGCTTCGTGTTGGGGCCCTGAAATTTTTTGTTGGCGGCCTGGTTGAAGGTCCCCGCCATATCCCCCCGGACCCAAATGTATATGTGGGGTTTAGATATTTTTTTTTTACATTCCAGTAAGGTCCCCAAGCAACAAAGAATTGGCGAAATAGGGTCTTTAGTAGTGCCCTCGGTTCAAAGGTCCTTTTTTAAGATTCCCCGTCAGGATAAAAGTAATACATTATGGGCCTATGTATGAAAAATGTTTTCCGCAGTAAGACTGTCTTTGTTGCCATAGAACCAAATTCTTACATACTTGGAAAATAAAAACTTGAGGGGCTTTTTGTTGGTTTCTATGGGCTCGATTGGTTGCTTTGGCTTGTTGGAGCTATGAGTCTCTTGGGGCTTGAGTCTTATTGGTTTTTATGGGGGAAAAGACAGTGTTATTGCTAGACAGTTTTCATACATACGGCCCTGTGTGCTTAATGACAAGCTGTTTTGGACTGGCTTAGTTTCCCTTAAGGGTGAGGCTACATCAATGGACGCCCCCAGTATTTCTGGGAAACTTGTCTTGCCATTGAAGGTTTTAACCACATGGGACCAGTAGCTTGTGTGACCTCAACCTACAGGTGGCCATGCACATTCGATTATTGCTGGTTGAACCTGATGATTTTGGCAGGACTTGCCCATTGTCTAATGTTTATGGTGGCCTCCCGACTATCCACCAACGAATTATGTTGGGGGAGATGAGGATTGGGCAGTTGGATAAACCACCACCAGAAGATTGGCCAATGCTCCCCCTTTTTTTTGAACACATGCACATTCGGCTAAGTTGTGCACGCATGTGTATGGTGGGTCAGGAAAGGTAACTGGTGGCCAGATAAGCATTGTATCTAACGTCCATGACCAGCTTTAGGATTAACCATCGGCCGAGGCTTACAATTTCTTCTGGTTCCTCTATCCCACCACGTCATTTAGAGTCGGAGACACAGCTTTAGTGTCCGTCCCATATCTCTTCCTCTGTGCTGACTCATCTCACATTCATATTGAGATACATTTTCTATATTGGTCGGTTTGTGAAACAAATTCAGGGTAAAGTTCAGCCCTAGTGATAAAAACCTGCATGTTATCTGCACTGATATATTGTAGCCAACTCTCAAGACAATAAAGAAATGTGTTCTGTTCATGTATTCAGTTACCAAGAATTGGGTTAAAATTAGTATTGGACTCAGGTCAATGATAAATTTGACTCAAAAATAACAGGCTTGAATTGATTTTTTGACAAAAATGTCCCAAAAATTTACTCTAACCTTAAATTGGATTTAGGGTTAGGATTTTTAGGGGTTGTCTCTTGTGTTCCACCAGTGAAGGTGATTCTTGGGGCCCACCAGTGAAGGTGATTCTTGGGTCCACCAGTGGAGTTCATTCTTGGGGCCAACCAGTGGAGTTCATTCTTGGGCCCCACCAGTGGAGTTCATTCTTGGGGCCCACCCGTGGAGTTATTCTTGGGCCCCCCAAATGAGGGGATTCTTGGGGGGCCCCCAGTGAAGGTGATTCTTTTTGGGGCCCCCCAAATTAAGGGGGGTTTTTGGGGGCCCCCCCAGTAGAGTTAATTTCTTGGGGGGGCCACCCGTTGGGGTTCAAACCTTGGGGGGATCCACCCAAAGGGGGGGTTCAATTTTTTGGGGCCCAAAAGGGCCGGGGGTTTTTTTTGGGCCCCCCCATTTGGGGTTCATTCTTGGGCCCCCCAGTGGAGATTTTTTGGGGCCCCCAGTTTGGGGTTTATTTTGGGGCCCACCCAGTGAAGGGGTGAAATTTGGGGGGGACACCCCCAGCAGAATTGATTTTTGCGGTTTCCCCCTGAAGGGCATTCCCTTTGGAAATCCACCCAAAAAACCAAAATTACATTAGGGGGAAAACCCTTCGGAAAATAAAATCCTTTCCCTTTTTTTTTGCTTGTGCCCCTCGTTTTCTGCCTTTTAACCCCTTTAAGGGTATGTTCACACGGCTTATTGCGGGACGAAAATTTTCGTCCCGCAATTACGCCGTGTGGAGGGGGGGCGGGGGGGGGGTGGGGGGGGGGAAGTAAAGCGGGGGGGGCCGGGGCACTTCGCCGGCCATAACTACACTGCTAGGGGCGGTATACGCGCAAAAATACAGGTAAATTATCTCCCCCCCGGGCGGGTTTCGCCGGGCGGGGGGAAGGAGCCCGTATCCATAGTTCTCTATGGAACTGTAAAATTACCGTAATGAATGGGGTTTTCCCCCTAATTGGCGCACTTCGGCGCGAATTAGGGGCCGAAAAGGGCCCTTTTTAAAGCCGTGTAAAACATGGCCGGAAAAGCTGCCCAAGGCTTGCCATGCCTGGGTTGCCCCCCATACCCAGGGCCCTACTGGGGGATTACTTTGCTCCCCTGTAGGCCAATCTGAACCTGATTAGCGTAAACAGGCAAAGTGGACAGGCACAGTGCTAGAGAAAAAATTTAGGTTCGGGACATCCCAAACCCGAACACAATTTTTTTTTACAAATTTGGTCAAACTAGTGTCAAACTGGACAGAGCCCTATTTGTACACCAGTAGTTGAAATTTGTCCACTCCAGCTTTTAAGAAAATTTTGGTCTTTACATTTTTCGATTTGATGTAAATATGAATGTTTTAATTCACTGACAGCAAGCTTAGATCTGGAAAACAAGAAACAACTGAAATTAAGTAGATAAGAAAATTGCATGATTCAGCTTTTTGGACATAAAAGTGGAAAACCTTTTGAATTTTAGGAACGTTCCACTTTTTTTTGATATGTTACCCAGGATGCACATCTGTTGGGGCTGAAAAAAATTCTGCAAGCCTGACCAGATGATGTCAGCATTGTCCACGTCTTTGCGTTTGCAAAGCTAAAATTCACACACAGTTTGTTTGTCAAAGGAATGCATGACTTGAAAGACGGAAGCACAATGCTACGTAATCATCTGCTCGCTTGCCGCCCATCTGGCACACAGTCGGTTAAACCCTTCTGGCTCGGTTACTCAGTCAGGTGTGGCCTTCTGTAAACCTGATGTTTTGTATGAGAGAAAGCAGAAAAGTTTGCAAGTCAAGCCGGGAGTTTCTTGAACATGGCCGGCACAGAGATGACTTCAAAACCGGTTGCCAAATGCCAAAGCTGTGGAGAAATCTCATCCATGGCCCAAAACGAGGAGGACAAGGTGCCCAAGACGTCTAAAAGCCACTCTATAGCAGAGCTGGGAACATTCACTGGAGAGTCCAGAAGAGCTGATCCTTCCACACAGAAGAATGAGGAACCTGCAGGTGATGAGGTTTGGTGTGACTTCTGCTTGGAGACCAAGGTGAAGGCTGTGAAGACCTGTCTTACGTGCATGGTCAATTATTGCACTGCTCACCTCAGACCCCACATGGATAACCCCAAACTGCACTCCCATCAGCTGGTACCTCCTGTGAATGATGTCGCCTTGAGATCCTGCAGCTTACACAATAAACCTCTGGAGTGGTTCTGTAAGGAGCACCTGATGTGCATTTGTGAGGAGTGCATGATGGGGGACCACAAAGATGACAACCCAATCCCTTGTGTCAAAGCAAGGAAGCTGGTGGAGGTAAGAGCTAAGATCTAATCTATCGTATATTTAAGACTGCAAAACGCAGCTTGCTACAAAGGTAAATTTCCAGGATTTGAGAGATGTTATGTTAGAGATCAGGTTTTTCCACCTGAACGAGTGATGGAATTTGCAACATTGAATTCCGCAAATGCTAGATAGAGAAAGTGTCGTTTGACAACTTATTGAAATGCTGCAGAGTTTAGGCGTCATTGGAGGGGTCCACTACTAGTAGTGATGTCACTGCATCTAGAACGATGACATCACGATAGGTGGTTCTGCAAAGTCATAACAATAAAATAGTCATCAGCTACTGCAACGCCTAGAGATGCCTGGAAGCAATGAGCAATGGTGAAATTACACCACAAGAGGTGACCAAAATGCACTAAATAATCACTGTATGGACACAATAAATTATTATACGTACCTTATAGGACACATTCTATACATAGAATTCTATATATTTATATCAATGTTTAACTATTTCTTGTATAAGGTTCTAATGTGTGTAGTCTAAATGTTCTGAAATTTATAGATGCCTGAGCAAGTATGTACAAGCTGTGCAATCATGACTACGCCCAACATGATGATGCTTGTCCCAACACAAAATCAGTGATACCATTTACATCTACAAACCTCATGATATAGCCTACCTGCTTCACAGACATCTAGTGCTTTATACAGCACCCAGTACATCAAAGGGAAATAAAGTCTACTGTATTACAGCTCCTTGTGTACAAGAATAGAACTGCCCTCTATTTAAGAGAATATAACAAATGTAAAATTTCCCCCAATTTACAACAATATAAAAACTATATATCGGGCATACATTTTTTTTTTTTTTTTTGGTGCATACATTTATCGGGCATACATTTTATTTATCTATTTATTTGTGCATACATTTATCGGGCATACTTTTTTTTTTTTTTTGGTGCAAAAATTTATCGGGCATACATTTTTTTTATATATTTATTTTTTCATAAATTTTTCGGGCATAAATTTTTTTTTTTTTTTTTTTTTTTTTTTGGGCATACTTTTATTTTCGACAAAAAATGTAGAACAGTACCCCTGCTTTTTTTCAGAGTAACACATAACTGAACTTTGAGTGAACAAAAAAATTTGGGTTTTGAACTATATTGGGTAATCAGACAAGTGCTCTCCCTAATGCCCTCGGTAATGCATTTCTTTCTAATTTATCTTTTTAAAATCCTTTTTTTTTTAGAAAAATTAAGGTCATTTTTAAAAAATTTTTTTTTTTAAAAGTTTTATTTTTTTTTACAGTTTTTATACTTTTTCAAAAAATTAATTTTTTTTCTTTTTTAAAAAATTTTTTTTTTTTAAATTGAGGGATTGTAAACTTTATATAAAGGACATCCATGCAGTGTGAACACAGCAACGAGAAGCGAGGTAATCCTGGGGAAACGCGCTTGCGTTCTGCTTTTAATTTGCATTAAAGAGAATTTTAAAAATTGGAGATGCCTATGCCCGTCCCTTATTTATTTTATTTTTTTCTACCCATCGCCGAGCGTACACCAAGTTTTTTACTGATTTTTTCCTGCTTTGCCTATGGTGGGGATGAAAACACAGTGATTATTATGCTCCCGGACCACCGAAAAAATCGTGGGGGGCTTACCGACCGATTTGGATTTTGGGCTGCTCGGCTTTGATCCTCGGGGATCGTCAATTTGCTACAAACGTTATATAGTTTGTGCCATTTACCTTAACAACTCTTCTGGGTGAGAGACTAAACACCAAATTTTTAAATTTCATACAAAATTTTAGGCACAGGTGCGCTTCTCTCTGCCCCTTTTTTTCTTTTTTACAGTAACTGGGTATAGTAAAAGAATATAACTACTATAATCTGCTCCTATGTCAAAAATATAACTACTTAAATTGCTCCTTGTACAAGAATATAATCTATAAACGCCCTTATGTACAAGAATATAACTATATAAACTGCCTCCTATGTTCAAGAATATAATACAAAAATAGGCTCCTATTACAAGAAAAAAACTACTATAATATCCCGCTAGTACAAAAAAAATAACTACTATAATACCCCCTATTACAGGAATAAAACTCCGATAATTCCCCCCTATATGGCGCCAACATTTTCCGAAACTGTACAAAAAGAGGGTAAACGTACAGCCCTTTAAACCATTAAAAAAGAACTTACAGATGAGACACAAGTGGTACATGCAGAAATTTGGCGGTAAAATTTAAAATGCATAGAATGTCCCTGATTTATAAACCCCCCTACACAGTCAAAATCAGACGCATTCTAGCGCTAGGGCAAAATTATGGCTCAGTACACAATTTTTTAAAGTGCTCTACCTGTTCCGCTGTATTGCACCAGAAAAGCCATGCAAAGACAAATATTTGCTTCGCTATGTTCAGTGCGCCCCATCCCACCCCCCCCAAATTGGGCGCATTATAAACACCACAACCTATGTAATGCCCCCCGGGAATGGCGTGGGGGAGATTTAAACATGTATGAATGGGGCACCCTGATTCGGGAAAAATGCCAGATATCTGGAACACCCCTTCAAACCTTTTCCCCCAAAGTGTAGGGCCCTCCCTTTTCAAAAGTTAAAATCTACTAGGGTAAAGCGTGGAAAAATTTAAAAAATTGCCAATTTACAATGTCCCAGCCATGTTACAAAAAATAGGGGGGGGGGTTTACATAAAAATTGGTGAACCTGCCACCCTGACATACACTATATACTTTTAAAGTATACCTTTTTTTAAAGCTGACCCTAAATACAAAAATATAACTACAAAAACTACTCCTAGTACAAAAATAACTACTTAAATCCCCCATTACAAGAATAAAACTACTAAAACTGTCCCCTATTACAAGAATATAACTACTATAATATGTCCTCAAAGTACAAGAATATAATACATAATACTGTCCCCTATGTACAAGAAAAAAACTACTAAAATACTGTCCTCATTACAAGAATATAATTAAATAAAACTCCCCCTATGTACAAGAAAATAACTATATAATACTGTCCCCAAGTAAGAATATAACACTTAATACGCCCCCATGTACAAAAATATAAAACTAAAATACTGTCCTCTATGACCAAGAATTAACTAAAATACAGTCCCTATGTACAAGAATATAACTACTAAAATACCCAAAGTCAACAATATAAAACCCATAATACTGCTCCTATGTTTTAAAAATATAACTACTATAAATTGTCCCCTTGTACAAGAATATAACTACTATAATACAGCCCCCTTTTTACAAAAAATATAACTACTATAATACTACCCTATGTACAAAAATATAACTACTATAATACTGCCCCCATGTACACAAAAAACACTTTAAAAAAGTCCCCTATGTACAAGAAATAAACTATAATACAGCTCCCTATGTCAAGAATATAACTACTATAATATGCCCCATGTACAAGAAAAAAACTACTATAAACTGCCCCCTATGTAAAAAAAAAAAAAAAACTATAATACTGCCCCTTGTACAAGAAATAACTACTATAATCTGTCCCCTATGTAAAAAAAAACTACAAAAAACGCTCCCAGACAAGAATAAAACTACATAAATACCCTATGTTTCAAGGATATGCAGTATCTCACAAATTAGAACAAAATTTAGTAAATTAAGACAATCTCGATACACTACACACATGCACTCCTTCTTTTTGGGCGGCCATGCAGGTCGTTTTGGAGGAACCTGTCTTGTTTAAAAATCTGTAGGGCTTGGCCACAGTGCTGCAGCTCAGTTTTGTGGGGTTTTTAATTCTTTTAACCCAGGCTATCTTTATGTAGACAGCAATTTTTTTTTAGATCCTCAACGTTCTTTGCCAGAGATACCCTTTTTTAACTTCTATGACCCATGAGAGAGTGTAGAGCGAGAACCCAAATTTTTAAACACCTGCTCTCATTCACACCTGAGACCCAAAAAATCATGAGTTCATCACACTAGAGAGGGGAAAATGGGGAAAATTTGGGCCAATTTGTCCATTTTCACTTAGGGGTGCACTCACTTTTTTTGCCAGAGGTTGTGTTGAGTTGTTTTGAGGGCATACCAAATTTACACTGTCATACAAGCTGGACACTGACTACTTTATAGTGTATCAAAGTGTCATCTCTTTAGTGTTGTCCCATGAGAAGATATAATACAATATTTACAAAAACATGAGGGGTGTCCTGACTTTTGTGAGATATTGTAACTACTATAATACTGCTGCAAATGTAAAAACTTTCATGTTTGTTTCTGCTCTGTTAATGAATTAGCACAACGCTCCTTAGGCACATAAACCAGGATCTCAGAATACTGGCAACCATAAAAACTTAGCCATGTTACATGACATACTTTCCTTTATACTTCTCATTAATACAGAATTTAATAAAATTTTAAGACTTAAAGGGGTTGTCTCACTACAAACATTATATTTTAACATGTGGGTAGCGTAAATGGAAGTTTGTCCTAGTATACCATTAGCAAAGTGCTATGGCTTAGTAGAACAGGTGACTTTTGTGTCAGCATAGCAACTGTGTGAGTGCCAAGGTCGGATTCTGACGAGAGACAGAGACACCTGATGCTGTGCTGGGATGAGAGAGAAATATCTGATGCTGTGCTGGGACGAGAGACAGAGACACCTGATGCAGTGCTGGGACAGAGAGAGAGAGACACCTGATGCTGTGCTGGGACGAGAGAGAAATGTCTGATGCTGTGCTGGGACAGAGAGAAAGAGACACCTGATGCTGTGCTGGACAAGAGAGAAGACAACTGAGAGTGGAACAGAGAGGAACACCTTGATGCTGTGCTGGGGCAGAGAGAGACCTGATGCTGTTGCTGGGACAGAGAAGAGGGCCTGAAGCGTGCTGGACTGAAGAAGTCTGAGCTGTCTGGACAGAGAGAGAGACAACTGATGCTGTGCTGGGACAGAGAGAGAAGACATCTGTACGTGCTGGCAGAGAGAGAGGAAAAATGATTTCAGTGCTGGGACAGGAGAAAACCTGATGCTGTGCTGGGAGTAGAGAGAGACACCTGATGCTGTGCTGGGACGAGAGAGAAATATCTGATGCTGTGCTGGGACGAGAGAGAAATATCTGATGCTGTGTTGGAACGAGAAAGAAATATCTGATGCTGTGCTGGGACGAGAGACAGAGACATCTGATGCTGTGCTGGGACAGAGAGAGAGACACCTGATGCTGTGCTGGGACAGAGAGAAAAGAACCTGATGCTGGTGCTGGGACAGAGAGAGACACCCGATGCAGTGCTGGACAGAAAGAAAAAAGAGGGGGACCCGATGCTTGCTGGGACAGAGAGAGAGACACCTGATGCAGTGCTGAGATGAAAAAAGAGACCTGTTGCTGTTCTGGGACAGAGAGAGAGACACCTGATGCAGTGCTGAGACGAAAAAAGAGACCTGATGCTGTGCTGGGACGAGAGAGAGACACCTGATGGTGTGCTGGGAAGAGAGACAGAAACACCTGATGCTGTACTGGGACAGAGAGAGAGAGAGAGAGACACCTGATGCAGTGCTTTGGGGCAGAGAGAAAACCTATTTCAGTGGCTGGGCAGAGAGAGAACCTGATGCGTGCTGGGACAGGAGAGAGACACCTGATGCTGTGCTGGGACAGAGAGAGAGAGACCTGCTGCTGTGCTGGGACAGAGAGAGAGACACCTGATGCAGTGCTGAGATGAAAAAAAGAGACCTGATGCTATGCTGGGACGAGAAAGACACCTGATGCTGTGCTGGGAAGAGAGACAGAGACACCTGATGCTGTGCTGGGACAGAGAGAGCGAGAGACACCTGATGCAGTGCTGGGACAGAGAGACCTGATGCAGTGCTGGGACAGAGAGAGACCTGATGCAGTGCTGGGACAGAGAGAGAGAGAGACACCTGATGCAGTGCTGAGATGAAGAAAGAGACCTGATGCAGTGCTGAGACGAAGAAAGAGACCTGATGCTGTGCTGGGACGAGAGAGAGACATCTGATGCTGTGCTGGGACAAGGGAGAGACATCTGATGCTGTGCTGGGACGAGAGAGACCTGATGCTGTGCTGGGACAGAGAGAGAGACAAACCCGATGCTGTGCTGGGACAAGAGAGAGACATCTGATGCTGTGCTGGGACGAGAGAGAGACATCTGATGCTGTGCTGGGACACGACATATTGAGACACCTGATGCTGTGCTGGGACAGAGAGAGAGCATCTCTGTGCGGATGGAAAGGAGAACCTGATGCTGTGCTGGGACGAAGGCGAGAGACACTGATGCTTTTGCTGGGAGAGAAAGAGGAAAACCTGATGCTGTGCTGGGAGAGAGAGAGACACTGATGCTGTCTGGGACGAGAAGAGAGACATCTGATGCTGTGCTGGGACGAGAGAGGGGGAATCTGATGCTGTGCTGGGACAGAGAGAGAGACATCTGATGCAGTGCTGAGACAGAGAGAGAGACACCTGATGCTGTGCTGGGACGAGAGAGAGACATCTGATGCTGTGCTGGGACAAGAGAGAGACCTGATGCTATGCTGGGATAGAGAGAGAGACACCTGATGCTGTGCTTGGAAGAGAGACAGAGAGGGGAGAGACTCCTGATGCTGTGCTGGGACCAGAGAGAGACATCTGATGCTGTGCTGGGGGACGAGAGACAGAGAGACACCTGATGCTGTACTGGGATGAGCAAGAGAGACACCTGATGCTTTGCTGGAGGGAAAGAGAGAGACCTGATGTGCTGGAATGAGACAGCATACCTCCTTAGTGTCCCTATTTTGGAGGGACAGTCCCTATTGTTTAACCCTTCTCCCTCTGTCCCTCTTAGCTCTATAAATGTCCCTCTTTTTCATTTGGGAACTAGATTTGCATCAATAAACTAACTATCTTGCTTTTTTCTGATTGCTTCCTCGCTGTATATTACATAACAACTTGCTTAATATTCCATCATTGGATTCAATGCAATCCTGAAAATTTACCCCTTTTTGGCTGTCTAATAAGTTGGCGTGTATGTGTTTGGGTGTGGTTAGAGGTGTGTCTTGGTGTGATGTCATGTGTTTGGGCATAGTTATAGGTGTGGCCTGATGTGTCCCTCTATGCAGTCTCTAAGTTGGGAAGTATGCAAGAGAGAGAGACCTGATGCTATGCTGGGATAGAGAGAGAGACACCTGATGTTGTGATAGGGAGAGAGACCTGTTGCTGTGCTGGAGAGAGAGAGAGACCTGATGCCATGCTGGGACTGAAAGAGACACCTGATGTTATGCTGGGATGGAGAGAGAGACACCTGATGTTGTGATAGGGAGAGAGACCTGTTGCTGTGCTGGGGATCGAGAGAGAACTGTTGCCTCTCTGGGACTGAAAGAGACACCTGATGTTATGCTGGGATGGAGAGAGAGACACCTGATGTTGTGCTAAGGAGAGAGACCTGATGCTGTGCAGGGGAAAAAATGCATCCCATGTGGGAAAAATTTTGGGGCATTTTCCCCGAAATGC
>JAODAL010037626.1:0-40173 GCA_025379985.1 Phyllomedusa bahiana
AGCCCCCGGGACTGGCCGGGATTAAAAAAAACTGCTTTTTTGAAGGACTCTTCTTCTAAAAACTGCGATTTAGATTAAATACACGAAAAAAAGCATCTTACGAATAAGGGATACAGCGCGGGAAACGCAGGCTGACATCCTTGTTCTGTCCTACCGGGGGGGGAAAAAAATATGGACGGGGTTCCCCTTTTAATCTCAATCTGCAGTTTTCACCAGAAAAGAGTCTTGAAAAGAGTCTTTTTTTTTTCAACCCCGCCCCCTGGGCTACCCCCGCCCCCTCAACTGACAAACCTATTACTTTGAATGGAAAACGGAATATCAGGTGGTGGGGCTAGCTTTGGTGGGCGGGGTTTAAAATTTAAATAAGTTTTGAGCATTAAATGCTCAAAAATAAGAATCTTAAAAATAAGGGACCCAGGTGGAAACAGGGGTTGGGAACTACTTGTGCTGTCCCAAAGGGGGGGACAACCTTGGGCGGTTTCTCTTTCAGGAAAATCGCTCAAATTACTTGACCCGCCTAAAAACTAATGGGGTTCCACATAAGCAAGACCTCCTTTCCGAGACATTCTAGGGTCTATTCTCAAAACAGGTATGTGTCCCAAAGAAGGGACCTGCACCTATTACTGTGCCAGAAATAGGACAACCCCATTAACCCCTTCACGCCCCGGCGTTGGTGTCCCGGGCCCGAAAAGGAGCTTTGCGGGGGGGGTCGCTCTGCGAAACCCCCCCCCCTCCCCCCCCCCCCCCACCCCCCCCCCCCCCCCCCCCCCCCCCCACAGCCCCCGGGTGTTTGCGGCTAATCGCAGCTAACACCCGGGGCCCGAAACAGTGAGGCAGGTGGCGGGCCCCGGGTCCGCCCGCTGGCGCTGTTTAACCAGTCAGACACCGCGGCAAAGATGGCCGCGGCGTCTGAATGAACGCCGATCGGTGCCGCGCTACGCTGATCCGATGACCGGGCATGGTGGTGGGGAGCCTTGTGAAGGCTCCCGTCACTTACCCTGGCCGGTTTGCCCCCCCTTCCGTCCGCAGACAGGAAGGGGGGGGAAAAACCGACATCTTTGTACACATGCAATGCATTAGGTTGTATTAACAATCGCGCCCCCTAGTGATCAAGCACCATAGGGGGACTAAATGTTACAGTAAAAAAAAAAAAAAAAAGTTTTAAAGTACAAAAAAAAAAAAGTATTAAAAGTTCATATCACCCCCCATTCCCCATTTTACAAATAAAATCATTAAAATAATAAAAGAGTTACACATATTTGGTATCGCCGCGTCCGAAAAAGTCTGATTAAATAAAATTTTAACATCATTTATCCCGCACGCTGAACACCGTAGAAGAAAAAAAATTCCAAACGCCAAAATTGCGTTTTTTGGTCATTTTACGTCACTCAAAAAATGGAATAAAAATGATCAAAAAATGCCCCCTCACTGACTTCCGTAGGTGTTCGTACAAAAAAAGTTATCGGTTGCACAAACTGGCGCCGCGGCGCAAATGTCAAAAATATAAAATGTTTGGAATTTTTTTACGGTACCAAAACATAAGTGAAACCCTACATGTTTGGTATTGCCGGATGCATAACAACCTGTGGGAATTACAGATAACACATTATATTTACCGAAGTTTTGAAGTCGTAAAAGCAAAACCCCACAAACATGGAGAAAATACGTTTTTTTCACAATTTGTCCCACTTGGAATTTTTTTGCGGTTTCCAGTATAAATTCTATAGTATAGTGAATAAAAACCATTAGAAAGTACATCTTATCCGCAAAATAAAAGCCCTCATGTGTCTTGTAGGTTTGAAAAATAAAAAAAGTTATGGCTTTCAGAAGGCGAGGAGGGAAAAACGAACGTGTCACAAAAAAAAAACGCCGGGTCCTGAAGGGGTTAAAGGAATCCAGCCCATTGAATATGCTATCTGATCTGCCAGGAGCATGTTTTAGACCAGGAGGAGCTGCGCTGTTGTGAACCTGGCTAAACTTGTATTTTGGAAGTGTAAATGAATATAAAGTTTACATCTGGTGCCAAAAAGCTGCTGTACAAGCAAGTAAGATCATAGAATGTAAAATAAAAAGTGCTTAAAACTTAAAGGGTTTTTCAATATATAAAAAGCTACTTGGATGGGTTCTAAAATAGAAAAAAAAAATAAGCACATTATTTGATCTGAAGGCAGCATATTACAGAGCAGGAGGAGCTGAGCAAATTGACATCTAGTTTTTTCATGAATTTAAATTACTGCTTATTTTTTATTTATGAGTCCAGTATGCACACTCATAAAAGAAAGGCGGTCAGTCACAGATAAGAACACCCACTGGACTCCTCAATCAAAAATAAGCAGAAATTTACATTAACAAATTACAAGTTTTAATAAATTTTTTTTTCCAAAAAAAATATTTCATTGCTCGCCCCTGCCGGGGAAAGAGGAGATAGCGTGTTAAAAATGGTTAATTTTATTTTTTTTCTATATTAGAAAAATGGTTCAGTAGCTTTTTATATATCAGAAAACTTCAGTTTTATAGCACCTTTTTGCTTTGGTAATTTATGAGTGTTTTTTTTCGGGCCCAATGATAAGAATTTACGTTATTGGGCTTTTAACGGTTATTTGCGGGGGAAATTTACCCCGAAAATCGCCGTGTGGACGGGGCGGGGGGCGGCACCTCCGGCCCATTGATTTGCATCCCGCGGGATACGGTGGTAATTCCGTCACTTATTCCCCCCCGACGTATTCCCCGGCAGGGTGAGGAGAGTAATTCATAGTTTTTTATGGAAGGGGATACCGAAATTGACGGGGGAGTATTAGCCGAAATTTGGCACCCCGGCATATTAGGGAGAAATACCCCCATTTTAAGCCGCGTAAACATGCCAAACCTCTACAATAAAGTTGACCAGGTTCTTCTGTTTGGGAGGTTCTGTTGCAAAGGTGGCACCAGATCCGCTTCATGACCGATATCAATGTTGTATGACAGACTACAAAGTCTGTGGGGTTTCTCTCTCACAGATTTTTTCCAGAATTTTTGACGGCATCTCTCTCATGGCACCACTTTCTTGTCAAAACCCCATTATTTAAAATGGGACAGTCCTGACCACCTGTATGTTCAGCACGGAGAGATTTAAGGGCTCGTTCTCAAGATCGGTGCGAGTCCCTGACGTGGACCTAGTGATACCCACCAAAGTTGAATGGACAATCCTTTAAAGGCGAAACGTGCTTTTGGATAAATCGAAAAAAAAAGTTTTTGGATGTTTAGGGGCCAAAAGCAAGAAAGCACTAGGTACACTAGGAAAAACCAAGGGATTCATAAGGGCATGTATGATTGGTTTTCGCTTGTTTTGGCGAATAACGCCCTCTCTGGCGGCTCCGCGTGGACGACCTCCCCTATGTTTTTGGCGCGGGGTTCACCATTTTTAAATGTGCCAAACTGAGGGGCGGCGGGGGGCGCGCTGTGGGCGTTTGGGGCGGGACGCACCAATTCAAAAACACCAATGATGTATAAAAGGGGTCGGAAATTGGAGCTTTACAGCTCCAACAAGACCTATTCAATGTGGTCTTTTCCCCCGATTTATGAGGCACTTGGGCCCCGACTACATCGGCGGGGTTTCACGGAAAAAAAATTTTAAAAACAGGGCTTCGACTCCCATCTTCAAAATTTCCCCCCATATGTGTTTTTTTTTTTTTTTTTTTTTTTTACAAATTGCCTGATCTTCGGCATTGTCTGAACATGGTCTCAGGGGCGAAGTTTCAGACGATCTATTTCTTCCCACACATAACACATACCGTCGACGTCAGAACTGTTCGTGAGGTCCCCAGTAAGGGGCGCATTTTTGCCTTTTTAAAACATTCGCGGACGATGGACAAGAGATTCCAAATCCCTTCTGGCTCCCTTCCTCTTAAAGGGCGCAGGAGACAGGCCCACTCTGCTGCAGAGGAGGTAAAAGGATGAAGGATAAGGGTTTTTTAAAATCAGTTTAGATGCACAAAAAGCAATCAAAAGGCAAAAGGTTACTGAACACTTTATCTTTTTTTATCCTCAAAAACAAGCAAAAAGGGTTTGGGTTTTTTGCTAAAACCCGCAGAAAAAACATAACACTGAAATGTATGGAGCTTTCAATTAACTTTACAATGTGAAGTTACCTGAAAACAACAGGAGAGGGGCCACAGAACTTATGGAGCGTCT
This sequence comes from Phyllomedusa bahiana, assembly GCA_025379985.1. NCBI lineage: Eukaryota > Metazoa > Chordata > Amphibia > Anura > Hylidae > Phyllomedusa > Phyllomedusa bahiana. The sequence continues at coordinate 4,171 of JAODAL010037626.1, forward strand.
TCTTTATATTATCACTCAAAGTGGATTCATCCAGGTACCAAGTGCTCTGGTCAGAGGCAGAAGGTCCTGCTGTGGGGTCTGGATCAAGAATGATAACAAGAAGTGTTATTTATATAGCGCGCAATGTAAGGGGGGGCCGCAAAAGTAGGGGGGTCCGCAATGTAGATTTGAAAAATGGGGCTCTGTTAGGAGGTACAAAACTGCGGCAGTAAAGGGTTAAATTTGCCTGAGATAAACTTTAAGATACAAACAGTGTGTGCAGAATTATTAGGCAAGCTGTATTTGAGAGGATTCTTTTTATTATTGAACAAAAACTATGTCTCAACACCCCAAAAGACTCATAAATATTAAAGCTTAATATTTTTGGAAATTGGGTTTTTTTTGTTTTTTTTTTAGATTTGGCTATCTTAGGAGGATATCTGTTTCTGCAGGTAAATATCACTGTGCAGAATTATTAGGCAACTTCATAAAAACCAAGTCTATCCCCATCTCACTTGTTTATTTTCACCAGGTAACCAATATAACAGACAATTTAGAAATAAGCATTTCTGACATTCAAAACCAAAACCAAATCCGTGACCAATATGGCCGCCTTTCTTAATGATGACCCTCAAAAGCCTCCATCCATATATTGCCGGTTGCTTGATCTGCTTACGATCAGCATTGGGAGCTGCAGCCACCACAGCCTCCCAGACACTGTTCAGAGAGGTGCAGCAAGCAAGCACAGCCTCCCAGACACTGTTCAGAGAGGTGCAGCAAGCAAGCACAGCCTCCCACACAGTGTTCAGAGAGGTGCAGCAAGCAAGCAAAAGCCTCCCGGGACACTGCTCAGAGGGTGCAGCAAGAAAAGCAGAGCCTCCCAGATACTGCTCAGAGAGGTTGCAGCAAGCAAGCAGAGCCTCCCAGACACTGTTCCAGAGAGGTGCAGCAAGCAAGCACAGCTCCCAGACACTGTTCAGAAAAGGTGCAGAAGCAAGCACAGCCTCCCAGACACTGTTCAGAGAGGTGCAGCAAGCAAGCACCCAGCCTCCCAGACATGTTCAGAGGAGGTGCAGCAAGCAAGCACAGCCTCCCAGACACTGTTCAGAGGGGTGCAGCAAGCAAGCACACCCTCCCAGACACTGTTCAGAGAGGTGCAGCAAGCAAGCACAGCCTCCCGGGACACTGTTCAGAGAGGTGCAGCAAGCAAGCAGAGCCTCCCAGACACTGCTCAGAGAGGTGCAGCAAGCAAGCACAGCTCCAGACATGCTCAGACAGGTGCAGCAGCAAGCACAGCCTCCCAGACACTGCTCAGAGAGGTGCAGCAAGCAAGCACAGCCTCCCCAGACACTGTTCAGAGAGGTGCAGCAAGCAAGCACAGCCTCCCAGACACTGCTCAGAGAGGTGCAGCAAGCAAGCACAGCCTCCCAGACACTGCTCAGAGAGGTGCAGCAAGCAAGCACAGCCTCCCAGACACTGTTCAGAGAGGTGCAAGCAAGAAAGCACGCCTCCCAGACACTGCTCAGAGAGGTGCAGAAAAGCAAGCACAGCCTCCCAGACACTGCTAGAGAGGTGCAGCAAGCAAGCACAGCCTCCCAGACACTGTTCAGAGAGGTGCAGCAAGCAAGCACAGCCTCCAAGAACCTTTTCAGAGAGGTGCAGCAAGCAAGCACAGCCTCCCAGACACTGTTCAGAGAGGTGCAGAAAAGCAAGCACAGCCTCCCAGACACTGTTCAGAGAGGTGCAGCAAGCAAGCACAGCCTCCCAGACGCTGTTCAGAGAGGTGCACGGTTTTCCCTCCCTGTAGAGCTCACATTTTAGGAGGGACCACAGGTTCTCTATGGGGTTCCGATCAGGTGAACAAGGGGCCATGTCATTATTTTTCTTCTTTTAGACCTTTACTGGCCGCCATGCTGTGGAGTATTTGGATGCATGTGATGGAGCATTGTCCTGCATGAAAGTCATGTTTTTCTTGAACGATACCGACTTCTTCCTGTACCACTGCTTGAAGGAGGTGTCTTCCAGAAACTGGCAGTAGTCTGGGAGTTGAACTTCACTCCATCCTCAACCCGAAAAGGTCCCACAAGTTCATCTTTGATTATCCCAGCCCATACCAGTACCCACCTCCACCTTGCTGGCATCTGAATTAGAGAGGAGCTCTCTGCCCTTCACTGATCCAGCCTCGGGCCCATCCATCTGGCCCATCAAGAGTCACTCTCATTTCATCAGTCCATAAAACCTTTGATAAATCAGTCTTCAGATATTTATTGCCCCAGTCCTGACGTTTTAGCTTATGTCTCTTGGTCGTTTCTCAGCCTTCCTTACCTTGGCCATGTCCCTGAGTATCACACACCTTGTGCTTTTTGATACTCCAGTAACGTTGCAGCTCTGAAATATGCAGAATGGTGGTAATTTGGGATCTTGGCAGCTTCACGTTTGATTTTCCTCAATTTATGTGCAGTTATTTTGCGCCTTTTTTTCAAGACGCTTCTTGCGACCCTGTTGGTTATTTGCCATGAAACACTTGATTGTTCGGTGATCGCGCTTCAAAAGTTTGCCAATTTCCAGACTGCTGCCTCCCTCTGCAAGACAGCTCACAACTCTTGACTTTTCAGAGTCGGTCAAATCTCTCTCCTGACCCATTTTGCCAAAGGAAAGGAAGTTGCCTAATAATGAAGCACACCTTATATAGGGCGTTGACGTCATTAGAAACCCCACCCCTCCTCATTACAGAGATGCACAGCACCTGATTTACTTCATTGGTAGTTGGCTTTCAAGCCTATACAGCTTGGAGTAGGACAACATGTAGAAAAAGAATGATAAGCAGAGTTTTTCAGCACAAAAAATGTGCTGAAAAATCCCTCCTCGGCTTATACTCGAGTCACTGTTGACGCTCGGGCGCTGCGATGGCCCGGGCGCCAGCAGGGACACCTCAGCTATACGCAACTCCTCAGGGAGCGCATATAACTGAATGCAGAGTAAGCCGGCAGCAGACTCGTGGCGGTCCGGATTGTCCGGCACAGGCAGCGTGTGTCATCACCCTGCCTGCGTGGCCTGATGACATCACCCGCCTGTGCCGACGATGGAGAAGAGCGCCCAGGAGTCGGAGTAGCGGGATGCAAGATACCTACCTGTATAAACTGCCTATGGGGCCATATAACTGCCTGTTACCTGCCTATGGGGCCATATAACTGCCTACTACCTGCCTATGGGGCCATATAACTGCCTGTTACCTGCCTATGGGGCCATATAACTGCCTACTACCGGCCTATGGGGCCATATAACTGCCTACGACCTGCCGAGGGGCTCATATACCTGCCTAGTGCCTGCCTATGGGGCCATATACATGCCTAATATCTGCCTATGGAGACATATACCTGCAATAGCCTGCTTGGGGGGGGGGGGGGACATTAAAACCACGTTATAACTGCCTATAGAGGACATATACCTGCCTCTACATACCTATGGGGCATTTTGAAATGCCTCTACCTGCCTAAGTAATTTTATTGGTATCCATTTTTATTTTTGAAATTTACCAGTAGCCGCTGCATTTCCCACCCTAGGCTTATACTCAAGCCAAGTTTTCCCAGTTTTTTGTGGCAAAAGTAGATGCCTCGGCTTACATTTGGGTCGGCTTATACTCTAGTATTATCCCTGATATTATCCCTAGGTTGAGGAGGAAAACAGCCCCCAGCACTGACTGCAGAGCTGAGTTACGTATGCTTTATGAAAAACTAAGGCTATGTTCACACGGCTTAAAATGGGACGTATTTCAGTTCGTAATTATGCGCCGTATGCCTCGCGATTACGGCTGGAATCCGTCCCAGTCATTACGGTAATCCACAGTTTCTCTAGAGTGCTAGGGATTACGTCTCCTCTCCTGCTGCGCGAATCCCGCCGCGGGGGTAGGTAAGTGACATGTCATTTAATAGCGGCGTATACGCACCGCTAGTAATGCAAGTCTATGGGCCAGCGAGGTGCCGGCCCCCCGCTCCCGCCCACATGGCGTAATTGCGGGGCGTAATTACGCCCCGCAAATAAGCCGTGTGAACATAGCCTAAGCTTTCACAAGAATACCTCCATAAAACCACATGCTGTGAGCCGACAAGACAGTCGCTGCTGGTGCTCGGCTTAGCAGTAACATCATGCACACTTCGTGAGGATCACAGCTACCTGGGGCTCCGCACACCGTGTTAATAGCAGTTGACTGTGAGGACAGTAGTTCATCCAGGAGACGCTGAGCAGTGGGCAGGATCTGGGTAGAGAGAGTCAGAGTCAGCTTCCTACAAGGGGCACCGGCCACCTGTGACACATTTAGGAGAATACTGGCAAAATACAAACCACCCACCTGTTGTGGCAGCTCACTGATGAGATACTGGGCAAACTTCTGCAGCTGATCCCTCTGTAGCCGAGACAAGGATTCAGACACGGGAGCTCGCAAACACACCGCCGACGCCTGTGGGCAATCAATGAGAGTCTATGTCACGGATCGGATACAGGACACCGACGTCATTCCCCAAACGTCTCCAACGCCAGGGTTCGTATTTGGATGGAATAGTCATTTGCATAGTTTAATAAAGGGTCAAATATTTTCACTGTTGCCGCATTCTTCTTCTTTGGAGATTATACAGATGTAATTCCCAGACAGTGTGACGTGTTGTATAGAAACACCTGATGTGCGTCTGTGATGGTGTGCATACATGGCAGATTGCTTTACACTTTATTTCTGCACAATGGTGTGGACCTACAAAGTACTGTGCAAAAAATTAAGGGGGTACACCCATTTTATTGATGAACTTTAAGCATGTAGACAAAGTTAAATAAAGATTACCAAACACACTGTTGCTCTGATTTTGCTTCCTTTCAGAGTTAGAGCAGTTATTATCTCCTGTTTGTGTATACAAGCTTCCCTAGGTTACCAACCACCTCTCTGTGCTCTAGCAGTGAGTAGGATGGTTGACAGCTCTTTGTTATGTCTTATCAACAGCATGGGATTATGTTTTTTATTGACAAAACTTTAACCCTTTAGAGCGCTGTATACTTTTGCCCTGCTGTTTAAAACCGTCCATCACCAATGTCCCTCTAAGGGTATGTTCACACGGCGTAATTTTGGCACACATTTCGCCGCGTATTTACGCTCTAATACGGGCGAGATGTGTGGCGAAATTACGGTAATCCATAGTTCTCATAGAGAAATTTTGATTACGTCTCCTCTCCCTGCTCGCACAATACGATTGTATTGTACGCGCAGGGAGATAAGTGACATGTCAATTACTTGCGGCGAATACGCGCCGTGAGTAATGAATGTCAATGGGGCAGGCAGGCTGCCGGTCCCCCCCCGCGCCGCTGGAGTACACGTGTGTTAGCGTGAGCTCCCGAAAGACACAATGTACTGCGGCACATACTGTACACGCCGCAGTACATCTTGTGAAGATACCCTAACAGGCTTAGCTAAGAATAGTAGAGCTGAAATGTCAGTCTCTGCTGTAGAACCACCCACAGCCTAAACAGGAAATACAGCCTGAAGCTGGCTGTGAAGAGCAAGCTATGGGACACAGCATAGTGAGGACACCGCTTTAAGACAGGTGTAAAAAAAAATACCTTAAAAATAAATATGCTATTTTTTGTTTTTTTCTTTAAAAAATTAACAAAATGTAAAGTCAATGAACAAAAGAAAAATTTAAATCAAAAGAATATTTGGTGTGACCACCCTTTTCCTTTGGAGTCCTGGAAGTGATGATGTGATCCCACAGAGTCCTGATCTTATCATCATCATTCATTCAGTTTGTGATTACATGGAGACCAAAGGATCTGAGCAGCTCCATCCACAGAAGATCTGCGGTTACTTCTCCAAGAGGTTTGGAACAACCTCCCTGCAGCGTTCCTTCAAGTATATGTAGAAGAATAGGCAAAGATTGGTCACACCAAATACTGACTGGACTCGATTCCTCTTTTGACTATTCTTTGTGATCATTCCTCTATTGATCATCGTTTTCTTGTGTGATAAAAATAAATTATTAACAATATCCATTTACGACGTATATAGATTTTATTTATTAATTTATACAGCCCTTTTTTATTTCATGGCGCTGTACAGAGATGGTCATCATGCAAATCGCTTCCTGTCCCCATTGGGGCTCACAGCGTGAATTCCAGATGACTCTGTCCATATATTTTTAGAGAATGGGGAAACTGGGGTACCTGGAGGAAACCCAAGTAAATACGGCGAGAACATACAAACTCCTGGCAGATTTTGTCCTTCACTGGATTTGAACCCAGCGCTGCAGTAAACCTGGGCTAACCAGTGAGCCACTGTGCTGACCAATAAGAGAGACAGAGAGAAGGATAGACAGATATAAAGAGACAGATATAGTACTATATGTATACCGAGATCGATAAAAAGATAGAGATGGATAGAAAAAGAGAGATATGGGTAGATATAGAGAAGACAGGTTGGATAGAGATAGATATGGACAAGTATATACGGATATACAGTAGATAAATATGGAGATATAGAAAAGTATATTTACATACACACACACACACATATACTGTGTATATATATATATATATATATTGGATATACAGTAGATAAGTATAGAGATATAGAAATGTATATATACATTTCTTTATCTCCATACTTATCTAGTGTATATAGGACAAGGGTGGTCACACCAAATATTCTTTTGATTTAAATTTATCTTTTGTGTGTGTGTGTGTGTGTGTATATAAATTATATATATATATAATATTATATTATATATTATATATATAATATATATATATATATATATATATATTATATTATAATAATATATATATATTACATACATATACATATACAATATATATATACATACATACACACACACATACAGGCAGTATATAGGGGCTGTAGGTTTGTTCTTAAGTTGAAATTGTATGTAAGTCGGAACAGGTATATTTATTAAATGCAATTCCTTTTTTTTCTTTTAGTTTTGGATAGTACAAGGAACAGATTTTACATTTGTTTTGCTGTCTGTGCCCTTTTCTAGAAGATTTCACCTAACGCTCTGTATCTCATGTGCAGCTGTGGTATGCCGGCACTTGGTTATCATTGGGCGTGACTCAGTGTTGAATATCAACCATGCCCCATAAGTCTCCGTTTGTAACTAGGGGACGTATGTAAGTCAGAACGATGTAAGTAGGGGACTGCCTGTGTATGTGTGTGTGTGTATATATGTATATATATATATATATGTATATATATATATATATATGTGTGTGTGTATATATGTATATATATATATATATATAGTATATTTATATATATATATATATATATATATATATATATATATATATATATATATATATACACATAAAACACACACAACACACACACAGCAAGAGAGAGACAGAACCTGAAGCAGGTTGTATATAACCTGCATGGTATATCATATTCACTGTCTAATCCTGACTGCTTCCCAGAGTTATTCACACTGTCTGAAAGTAAAAAAAAAAAAAATCTTCTATTTGGTTAATCAAAGAACACCCGAGAGAACCCTTAATTCTGTGCAGGTAGCCCCCCAAAGTGATTACAGACACACTGTGGGGCAGAATAAACTATAATAAACTAATATACTGTATGATACTAGAATAAAACTGATCAGATGTCACACTGAGCAATGTACTTCCAAAACCAATAATCTTCACCTATTTATCACCTTCTATTGTATCGTACAGATGCTGAAATCCCAAAGGCACCGGCATCACATCAAATGGTAAAGAGGTGAAAACACAAAATATTGCTTTGATTTCTCCTTTAAGCAAGGTACTTACATTGTGTATCCTGAAGAGGCAGAGGGCCACCACATGTGAGCACCACTTGGCTCCGGCTCCGCAGGTACAGCTGCAGGAAGTGACCCGGCAGCGGTCAAACATCACAGCCACGTTGTAGGCCCCTTTTGGGGACAGCATCTGTGGGGGCACCACGGTGGAACTCAAGTGGAAACCTGGAAAGACAACATTATTACAACTGTTGGATAAAACATCACAATGGCTCTCAAATGCAAATCCTGCATGTCTATGGCTGAGCCAGGTATGTTCCTAGAACGTCAAACATATCATCCAGCACTAGGTATGTTCCTAGATCTCACCGGGGAGGATCACCTGATGAAGGTGTTGTGGATGGGAACAAAGGTTATGTATGTGTGATCCTTTGTGTCTCCATTTTAATGTATTAGTTAGTATATACCTCACATACCTATGTAATACAGCATGTAAATGCTGTCTGTATATCTCGTCACTAATATGTTAACAAAATGGCCGCCTGTAGTAGTTTGTAGAGATTGTTGTGTAATCCAAGATGGCACTTCATCTGAAGTTACACCCTGTGTTTAGACATTCCTGAGCTGTGAGGAGGGGTCTGTAGATAAGGACATACCAATAGACCCTCACAGCCAGGTACATGTGATGCTTCTTATCTACTAATTTGCAAAGGTATAAAAAAAAGCTGCCATTTTGTGAATAAAGCAGAAAGCACTTTCATAGCAACAAGGCAAGTTGTGGTTTTTCTTTCTCGGTGCACCCTTTGTTATTTTTAAGCTAATTTGGACCCCCACAAGGACAGAATAGCCCCTCTGAGGCTACTACAATTTCAAAGGGGTAAGGGGATTCTTTTTGAATCAAGTTGAGGTGGACAATCCCTCTAAGGGTGCGTTCACACGGCACAGGACAAATACCGGCCGGTTTGCCGGCCAGTATTTTTCCTGTTTTGCAGCCGTCCCCTGTTATGCGGCCGCGGGGAGGGAGGGGGCGGGGGGGGGGGGGGGGCTTTTCTCCGCGGTGAGAGAAGAGCCCTCCCCTCTCCCATTGAGCAGCACATATTCCATAACCGGACAGAAGACGGTGCTTGCTCGATGTTTTGCCGCCGCAAAACCGCCGGGCGGAGAACCCGAGCGCAATTGTGCTCATTTTCGGCCGGTTTTTCAGGCGGTCTGAAAAACCGCAAACCGGCTGAAAAAACGGCCGAAAACCCGTGCCGTGGGGACATGCCCTAACGCTTACATTCGTACCATGTTCAGATACATGATGAGTTTGTGATAAGACTGGATGAACACAAAGTATACAATCCTAGCATGGTTTGGTTATACATGCTCTGCAGCGTCCGCGTATGTTTGTAATCCGGGGTCTGCCTGTAGTGTACACCTGCAGTCGTCTTCTTACAGACAGATTCACTACAGGTTTTTCCGGCATAAGTGGATTAAATAACATGGATATTTTACAGACTGGGTCATTACCGACACAGCGATACCTTTATTAAGGATACATTTTACTTTTCTTTTTTTTTTTTTTCACAAATTAAATAATTTTTTTATTGGGGAATCGGAGGTTGTGTTTTTCTGTTTGTTTAACTGCCTTTTCCTTCCTTTTTGCTTGGTTCTACTTAGGGGCTAGTCTATGCAATCGCTGGATGGCATTTATAATACACTTTGTCCATACACCTACTTTCATTACTATTTCTGTCGGCTTCTTGCAGTTGTAGTTCAGCTATTTGATTACAGGAAACTCAGCAGTTCTGTGCGTCTGGGCACACAGCAAAAAGCTCTGCGCTAATCTCAGGAGATCAGAGGACTAAGACCGCAACCCATAGATCCCGCCGCCTAAGGCTGCTTTCACACGGAGCGTTTTTGGTGCATTTTTTTTCTTTTGCAGAAGTGCAGAGCATTAATAGCTGTGTATTTCCGCAAACAAAAACAAAAAAAAGGCGCCAAAAGACGTTCCACGTGGAAGCATCCTAAGGCTTTCAGCATTAAAGGGGTTTTGCCACGATGTAATGTTGACGTGGGATCCTCCAAAACGGGTGTTTAATCACTTTTCTAAATCTATGTGATTACAAAAATTGCAGCCTGAGAGAGCTACAGGCTGCCTTACCTGCCCTTAGTTACTTCAAAGCTTCTATTAGATAAGACCTAACAGGAGCTGCTGGCTGGCTTGTGCAGAGAACACTTCTTATCTGATGAGAGGAAGCGTGAAGGGGCTGCGGAGAAATATGTTGTCTTTTGTATACAGAATCCACTAGTTGTAGTGTGATTATTTGAGTGATCTGAGCAGAGATGCAGTGCCAGGGAGCATCTGCAATGTTTACACTTATAATTACATTAGAACCAGTGGATTCTCTATACAAAAGACAGGATATTTCTCCACAGTCCCTTGCTAGCTCCTTCATGCTCCCTGTCATCAGATAAGAAGTGCAGACAGCAGAAGCCCAGCCAGATCAGCTCCTGGTCGTGTCTAATATATACTGTCAGGTAACTAAGGGCATCTGATTAAGGCTGTAGCTATCAGAGGCTTCACTTTTTGTAATCACATATATTTAGAAAAGTGATTAAATACCCATTTCGGAGGATCCCACGTCAACATTACATCGTGGTAAAACCCCTTTAATGTGCAAAAACTTGGGTCCAGATCTGCAACAAAACTCATGGACGTTAAAAGGGAGTTACCACCATAGTCTGATGGCACATCAATAGGATATACCTTCAAAGTCTGATGCGTTCAGGTCATATCTCTGGGACCAGCACCCATCTCGTGCACCTGCCCCTGAAAGTCTCGGCTGGGAATGGGTAACGGGTCGCGCTTGAGCAGGACTCTCCATTTTGTTCTATAAAAATTCTGAGTGCAGCCAAACACACCGCTCACTTGTACTCACAACTCCCATAGAACAGAATGGAGAGTCGTGTGCAAGTGCGACCATCTACCCATTCTGAGCCGACACTTGGGCTGTTCCTGAGATAGAAGATAACAAATGACAGAAAATAGATCTATCTTATGTATATAAGTAATAATATTAACTATAATGTACAGATTAAGAAAGGGGTGAGGTATCTCATTAGGGAGAAGCACCATGTTGGCGCATGGAGATTTAACGCCTTTTACACTCCACTGGTATTTGATCATTCCAAAGAGAGAATTGAGGATTGCTGCATCCAATAGATGGTGCTGAGGAGGTTCAGCTGTTTTCCCATAGGCTTTTTGGAATATTCAAATACCAGTGAAGTGTAAAAGGCATTAAATCTCCATGCGCCAACATGGTGCTTCTCCCTAATGAGATACCTCACCCCTTCTGAGCCACACTCAACACCTCTCACTTAGCCAGCGGATAAGTTCCACTCTGCACTGATGAGGGGCAACAACCTGAAACAGTTGTATGCAAATGGCTTGAATCCCTTTCACACTGCAAAGCTCAGTGAGCCATATGTGAATTGAGGATTGCTCCATCCAATAGAGGCGCTGGAGAGTTCAGCTCTCTTCCCATAAGCTTTTTGGAACAGATTAAGAAATAAATAAATACAAATTGCACATTAGTGCATTGCTATGTATTATACCCGTGACAGGGCCTAATGGACCTGGAGGCCATTAATGAGGGGGGGGGGGGGCCCCACTATGGGTGAGAGAGTGAGCCCCTTGCTCTATCAATCACCTAGATGCCACTATAGGACTGTGACAACAAGGGAGTTAAAGGGAATGTGTCATCAAAAAATGACTTATTATTTAACTCACATTTTTACGTTAAACACATTTTGTAGGAATTTTTGGTTGTTTTTTTTAATTTTCCAGATCCCTTTCAGTATCTTTTTAATAATTCTTAAGTCCTGCAGTTTTCACTTTGGCCACTAGGCCTAATAATTGTCTGACACTTCCTGCTCTGTTTAGAGAGCTTTTCAGCAGTGTTTGCTCATTATCAGCACAAAGAGGGTCGAACTGAAAGGAGACACCATTGTGTACAGATAACACAGAATCCACCAGTCACAAGAGGAGATGTCACAGCTCCCCCTCTCCCCTCCCTTCACAAGTCTATGGGACAGAATCTGTCTTAAGAATCCTATGTGCATGAAGCTGCTGTAAATATCTCTCTGACTGCTGTTAAAGTCGTGCAAGCAAGAATGTCTTCCCCACAATCATATACAGACGGCCGAATAGAGAAATCTACAATCAGGAAATAAAAACGACTGAGAGGAATAGAATATGGATCAGGGGCTTGATTTAATAAGTAAAAGAAAAAAAATTGGTGACAGATTCCCTTTAAATGGCTTGGATTGAAGGTGGCTCAGATCTTGACAGTTGCATTGGGAGCCCAGCTGTACATTGCTGGCTCCCGATGTGAATGGTACAGGCACGTACTCCGAGTGTTGCACATATATGGTGTCTTAAGAGACTTGCCAATGCTTCCAGGGTCTAGGAGAACTCCCCTTTCTGCAAAAGTTTACCACACACTGGGAGAGTTTGCAAAAATGCAATAACGCAAACTCCTTGCCATGCTGCACCCAAATAAGTGTCCCCGGGTCAGACTGCCGCCTCCTCCACTCCCCACTAGCTACACCAGTGGCAGAATTGCAATAGAAGTAATAATATAGGTTCACACCATTCACAATAGGTTATGGTAATCTAAAGCAATCCCTCCACAGAAGGTAAGGGTGCTTTCACACGGTGCGTTTTTGGTGCGTTTTTTCAGGGCGTTTTTTGTGCAGGAAGGCACAGCAATTAATGCTGTATATTGCTACACAAAAATTGCGTCAAAAATCGCAGTAAATTCGCGGTAATTACCGCAATTTTTGTGTAGCAATATACAGCATTAATTGCTGTGCCTTCCTGCACAAAAAACGCCCTGAAAAAACGCACCAAAAACGCACCGTGTGAAAGCACCATAAGGCTATGTTCACACGGCTTATTTGCGGGGCGTAATTACGCCCCGCAACTACGCCGTGTGGACGGGGGCGGGAGCGGGGTGCCGGCACTTCGCCGGCCTATAGACTATCGTTACTAGTGGCGTGTATACGCCGCTGGTAATTCACGTCACTTATCTCCCCCCGCGGTGTATTCGCCGAGCAGGGAGAGGAGACGTAATCCATAGCTCTCTATGACTGGGACGTATTCCAGCAGTAATTCGCGCAGTACGGCGCGTAATTACCGACTGAAATACGCCCATTTTGAGCCGTGTGAACATGGCCTAAGGAGTCCGCTCCAGTTCACAGGTTCTAATGATCAATGTGATTGCTGTAAAGTAGATCTCTAATTGCTGTTACCTGCAGCTCAGATAAGACGGCCCATAATGATGTATAGAAAATAGAATTTAAAACAATCTCCAATCAGAAAGTGCAGCGGATTAGAAAACGGATCAGCGTCTGGTTTTAATTAGTAAGTATAAAAAAGGCTGATCTATTTCCTTTAAGATCTTCAGTTAAAGTAAGTTCTCATTGATTGACCTCTATGTATTAAAAGAGCAGGAGAGCCATCTGTGCAGCTGGCATGGACGTACGTTAATAGCCTGGCAGTATGTATTACAGCATAAGGCGGATAGAGAGCAGCGGGGCTAAGCTGCAGTATAGAGCGCTTAAAGGGAATGCGTCATAAAAAAAAATGAGTCATTGTTTTTGTTTTTTTTACTTTCCATATCACTTTCAATATTTTTTAATAATTTTTAAGTCTTGCAGTTTTCACTTTGGCCACTAGGCCTTGTTTGCACTGCTTTAACAGCATTCAGAGAGATGCTTTACAGTAGCTTCATGCACATAGGAGACTTAAAGGGGTTGTCTCACTACAAAGAATAGCTTTCAAAATGTAGGGAACACAAAATAAAGACATTTTCAAAATATATTGCTTTGTTCATCTGTTTTCGTTAAGGAGTTGCAAGAGATATTATCACCTCCCTGGCTCTATCTGTTCCCTCAGTGACTACCTGTACACATCTCTCCCCCCTGCTGTTTGTTCTATGTGATAGCAGTGAGTGACGTCATCACACAGGTCGCGGCAGCTCTGTGCTGGCCGGCAGTAAAAAGCTTGATTTATCTAAAGTAAACAGCACTAATTAGGGCTTTTGTTTGAGGGATCAGATAAAAACTCCTGCTAGCAGTTCTGGAGAGCTTCTGAGCTAACAAACTAATTAGCAGAATGAACAGAGTTGAATACACCATAGAGCTGTATGCAAATTACAGTCAGTCTGACCAGGAAGTGACAGAGTATTTCATTCATGTATCCTATGAACTCTGTAGGGAGACAACCCCTTTAAGACTGACTCAGTCCCATCCATTTCTATAGGAGAGTTTTCTAGTCATGCTCTGTGACTTGGGAAGAAGTCACTGTGCAGGGAGGTGAAAGGGTGAACTGTGACTATCTCCTCTTGTGACTGGTGGATCCTGTGTTATCTATTCACACTGGTGTCTCCTTTCAGTTTGACCCTCTATCTGCTGATAATGAGCAGACAACTGACATTCTTTCTGTACAGAACAGGAAGTGTCAGACTATTATTAGGCCTAGTGGCCAAAGTGAAGACTGCAGGACTTATTAATTATTAAAAAATATTGAGTGGTATGGAAAATTAAAAAAATATAACCAAAAATTCTTAAAAATGTGTTGCACATAAAAATGTGAGTTAAATAATAAGTCATTTTTGATGACACATTCCCTTTAAATCCCACTGGTAATTCTCCAATATATAATGTACAGGCATCCCGGGGTTATGAAAGCTCAATGCCTGCAGATAAAAATTGAAGAATCATACTCACCACCCGGACGCTCCCATTACGTCCCGGCCGCCATCACGCTCATCCCGGCTGTGGCTGTTCATCATTCACGTGACAGGTGCAGCCAATCACAGGCCACAGTAGTCACGTGCACATAATTTTGAGGTCTATAACTGACTGCATCTGTCACATGAACGGCCGCCAGGCCAAAACGGGAGCGTCTGGGAGGTGAGTGTGATTCCTTTCTTCATGCCCGACGGACAAATGAGCTTTTTGAACTCCCAGAACAACCCTATAAGCTGTATGTCATAAATTAAGGATATTATTCATGTACATAAGATAGAAAAAAAATAAAGAAAATAATATCCAGCTTGGTAACATTTTCACAGCAAATGAATGTCAAAAGACTAATCTGAAAGAGGTTTTCCCATCTGGCTGTTCTCAAAGAACTTGCTCACCTGATCTCCTGGGCTCTACACAGAGCTGTTTCCTGTGTGTGCAGACACATAGAATTACTGAGCTTATAGTCATCACTTAGCTGAGATAAAACTGCAGAAAGCCCACGGAAAATGTAACCAAAGTAAATGACAAAAGTGCCCCGCTTTGGGAGAGGTATAACATAGAACACAGTTTTCCACTGGACAGCCCATTTCATCATTCATTCCTCATTACACATTTTGTTCTGATAAAAAAAAAAACACAGACTAAAAAGGTATCATCACACTGCAGCCATTACATGACTGATGCAAAGGTGCACAAGCTGAGAAAAAACACCGGTCCAGCAAGTTTTAACCTCTCTCAACCTTCAGCAAAAATTGTGGCTAAAAAAGCGACATGACGGGAGCATGTGAATACACCTGGACTATGGCAACTACATAGTGCTCACCTATTTGTAGAGGGTCCTTCACGGCTCTCATACGAAACAGCTGTTCTCCCCTTTGAAATTCATCAGCACTACCATTTGCTAAGCATGAGTATAACCTGTTGAAGGAGAAAATTACATTTTAGAATTGTTACAGCTGGAACAATATTTTTTTTTTTAAAAAAAGACCCTGCATGTTACAAAAAAAAAGTTTTTTCGCACAAAAAAAAAAAAAAAAAAAAAAGAATACCCGAAACATTTTGGTCGTAGAGTTATGAAAAAAAAAATATTAAACGTAAAGGGGGTGTTCATTAGCTTTAAAAAAGTGTCTGTTGGTTGTGAGGGTTTACAGAAAGAAAAAAACCTTAACTCAAGCCAGCGCTATTCCAGTGCTGCCTCTGCTCCTGATGCTACTCAAAGATGACATCATGTCCATCAGTCATGTGACCCAGCAGCCAATCACTGGACTGAACAGTGACAGCTGAGGCCAGTGATTGGTTGCAGCATCATGTGACCAATGAACATGACGTCATTAGCAAGGAGAACCGGGAGCAGTGGCAGCGCAGGAGGAGAGCAGGCTAGCTAAGGTTTTTTTTATGCCCTCCGACATAGCAATCAATTTTTTTTTTTTTTTTTTAAACTTATTGACAACCCCTTCAAAAAGGTTCTCCTATCTAATAGGAACTACTAACACAGTACTTCCCTATCTGCCTTAAACTAGCACACAAGCTCTTGATTGGGAAGGAGGTGAGGGAACGGCTTGGAACAACTAGTGGCAGTCTATAATCCACAAGCTGTTTACCGGTTATAAACAGCAGTTTTTATCTCCTGTTTGTGTACACAAACTTCCCTAGGCTCCCAACCAGCTCTCTCTGCACTAGCAGTGGCCGACATGGTGACGTCACTCCCTGCTGTGTCTTAACAGCAGCAAAGGAGCTTGTTTCTGTTCTTACTGACAAACCCTAGTCCTTTAGAGCGCTGTAGCCTCGTGCTCTGTTGCTAAAACCCCTTCATCACCAATGTCCCTCTAACAGAGCCAGTTAGGAAAAGCAGAGCTAAAATGTCAGTCACTGCTATAGACCCGCCCACAGCCTGAACAGAAAGCGGGAGCCAGGAGCTTATTGTGAAACAGCCTGATGAGAACACCAAATTCAGGGGAGCTTAATTTCTTAGACTATACAACTCATGCCACCCCAGAGCAGGGTTTTTGTCTTGTCCCTTGGCATTCATTTGTTGCATCAGAACAGTGTCATTGAAAGTCGCTTTATTTATCTTCGATCACTAATTGTGAATGTTTTCTTAGGACCATAGCCACATGTGGTAGTCTGTAATTTGCTGCTGTTTTGTGGTTTGAAATCCGCACCACGTCTAATACTAATTCTAATCCTCTCTGTTGCACTCAATTATGCCAGGACAGTGTTACTGAATACTACTTGCTTGAAAGACTTGGGTCAGTTAAAAAAAAGAAGTTAAAGGGGTTTTGCCACGATCTCATTTCATACCTCCTGCATCCAGCTCTTCAGCTCTATGTGCTCAGAAGGGGACGTGTACCATTTGTTTGAATTGCATATCATGTGACCCAGCAGGATGACATCACCAGGCCTTTCAAATAAAGTTCGGTTTATGTATAGAGCTGTGAGTAGTTACAATGTGGCTCAGAGGAAAAACTTTTGCCTCCAGACACAAGGGTCCTCGGTTCAAATCCCTGCAGGAATCAAATCTGTGGATTTTATTTGTTTTGATCAATGCACAAACCTGATTGAGGTTTCTTTTTTATTTATTTGCACTGTTTGACTAATTACTAAGGAGCACAGAGGACAGGAGTAGAATGACAGCACCTGGGGTTTGAACACTCAGTAGCTGCCTGAGAGGAGAAGTGATGTCTGAGCATGTGCGACCAGGACTGAGAAGCTCTCAGCCCTGGTCGTATCCCCTGGAGACGAGCTGTAAACAATGGATCTCTAAAGGAGCAGCTAAAACAAAAAACGTTGCAGACTTTTAAATACTGATGAATGGTGAAAATGTTTTTTAATTTACAAATTTCCCACGTCAATTTTACTTCGTGGCAAAACCCCCTTTAAAATAGAAATGTGGATAGTCTGCAGAACTACAAATGAAGCTGTGGACGAAAATGAAATGTAGTGTTCTCCAATAAAGCACTGCATGGAGTAAAAAAGACTCCACATACCTCTATGGTGCTCCCCCAAAGAGAAACTTTTCCCTTCTAGAGCTTAGTGTACTACTTTGTTATGTAAGAACACAACACTTAAGATTGTGAAGTACATATTTGGGTACCTATTATGTGCCGAAATACGCACCCAAATATGTACTCAATGCTCCCTTTAGTTTTCATTGATTTCAATGTGAAATACGAATTGTCGTTCATGCTGTAACTAATGATCAGTAGAGCACGTGTAAAACAATGTATTTACAAAGTTCACCAAGTTTTCATGAAGTTGTCAAGAATAAATGAAAAAGGACCAGTTTCTGGCTATGTATACCCCACCTCATCCTCTGCAATGGCTCTTATATGTATTTTACCGGGTACATTCTTTTATGGGGGAGATTTTCGAATTCTGGACGACCCCCTTTAAAGAGGTTGTATCATTTCATTAAATGGGCTTCAGAATAAGGGGACAGTGAAAACAAGCAACTTTGCAATTGGATGTCATTAGCAAAGCTGTCTTGTATTCAGTCTCCCTTACCTTCGTTTTGTGTAAATACTGTTCCCCAGTGCCGGTCGGATCCCTCCTCCTTGCATTTCATTAGCTGACTGCTCTAATAATTTACATTCTGTTCAGCCCCCGGACGGCCGTATTCACGAAGCTTACATTCCTCCTCTCACTCAGAATTAGGGGCCGACAACAATTTCACTCTATACAGCTAGCTGCCTCCTCATTGGCACTGCAGCTGTCTCTATAATCAGAAAACAGCACAATTGTGCCACGGTGCCTTAATGCGCCTGCGTGTAAGGGGTCGACAAAAATTTCACTCTATACAGCTAACTGCTCCTCATCGACACTGCTGCTACTGCTACAATCAGTAAACAGCAGAAGTGAGCGTCGATGCCTTATGTAAACATGAAGGGAGACGGATCTGTGCTCTGAATGGATTCAACTGTAGCAAACCTCCAGCTGTGAGAGAAAAGCGCTGAGTTCATAGAAGACTGTTTAGAGTGAATGCAGGAATGTGATATGAAAACAGCTCTTACAAAATAAGACTGCATAGGGAGAGACACAGTGACATGTGGAGGGGGGGGCACACTTGAGCCAGCATGAACAGTGAAGGGGGGATGATGTCATCCCCTTCAGTTAAGAAACACCCAGCTGGGAGGGGAAGAAATGCCCCTGGATTTCAGGAAATGAGAGCATCAAGCTTCAATAGAACAGCCCAACTGAAGAAGCGATACATCCCCTTTAAGTCATGAACACAATAAGCTAAAGGATAAAAATTATTGAAGGGTACAAAAGCATCCTAAGATTTTAAACAAAGAAACATATCACTAGTGATTAACTAACCTTATATCCTCCTCGTTCTCCGGGAAGCTCCAAAATGCAATTCGCAGTTGTAGTTGCTCTGGAACTGGGGGGTAAACCTTTTCGACCACTTCGAATGGAATGTGAAACGCCACTTGCTTTGCAGACAGTTCCACTAAAGGATTCACAAATCCATCTACAAAATAGATTAAAAAGAAAGTTAAAAAGGAAAGAAGCAAAGAGCTTGGAATCTGGTGCCACCTGATGGAAGAAGCGTCCCTTAAAGTCACATCCACCCCATTAAAGAGCCTTGAAACATGACCAGGGATTTCTAACCAAGCAACAAACTCATCCATACAGAGAACCCCCCACACAGCTATTTTGTCAGTAAGGACAGGGGTTTTGGTGGGGAGTGAGTGGCTTTTAATGCAGTTACAGTTTCTCCTGCACACTATAAAATTGTATGAAGACTTATACACAAGGCAATAGTCCATGAGAAAATACAATATTCCTAAGCTCTGGGAAATAGAGCTACGTCCCCAGTGCCATATATTAGAGAATCCCTGGGCGTCAGATCGGACCCATCAGAGAGTCTTGAAACAGGACTATGAATTTCCAGGCAGGCCAGTAACTCCAGAGTCTCCCATTTGCAGACAGCTGTTTCAGGATGTTCATGTATAGCACAGTCCTGGAGACACACTCTGTATGGAAAAGTTACCGACTTGGTTTATAATCCCTTGTCATATTTCAAGGCTTTTTACTGGATAAGGTGTCTGTTTAAGGAATGCTAGTGTCAATAGGTGGCACCGGAGACCTAAGTCACAGCTACTGCTCGTCTTCCAGCAATTAGAAACACAGCCCAAATAGAACCGGCTCACAGAGTACAGACAGTAGGGCCTTAATACTAAAATATAACTTAACTGGCAAATTAAAACATCTACCCAAATAATTTTTAAAACTCTGAAACCTAGGAACACTATTCTCATAGATACCATCGATCCTTAATTGCTTCAATCACTGCATGCACCTCACTAATACATGTAAGTGCAGTACAGGACATTTAGTACCGCACTGTACTGTAGAGAGGTGCTATAGACCACCAATCACTGCCTGCACCTCACTAATACATGTAAGAGCAGTACAGGACATTAGAACCGCATGTACTGTAGAGAGGGCTATAGACCACCAATCACTGCATGCACCTCCTAATAATTTAAAAGCATACGGACAGTGTACCGAAAGTATGTAGAGGGGCGCTATAGACCCCCAATCATGCCTGCACCCCACTAATACTGAAAGAGCGTACGGGAATGTAGTCCCCCAAAATGTCTTAGGGGCGCTATAGCCACCAATCACTGCTGCACCCACAAATACAAAAAGAGCAGGACAACTTGTATACCCAACTGTCTTAAGTGGAAAATAGACCCCAATTACTCTACACCCAACTAATACATGAAAGAGCAGACGGACATGTAGTCCCGCACTGTTGTAGAGAGGTGCATAACCCCCAATCACTGATGCACCTCACAAATACATGAAAGAGAGTCAGGACATTTACCGCATGTATGTGAGAGGCCTTAGACCACCAACATGTGCACCTCCTAAAAATGTAAAGAGCATACAGGACATTTTATCCCCAAAAATGTACTGTAGGGGAATATAGACCCCATTTATCATAACCTCATAAACATGAAAGCAGTACAGGACAGTAGTACCCCGGGTAGAGAGGTCTATAGACCACAATCACTGCTTCCCCTACTAATCTGTAAAGGAATTCGGAAAATTAGTACCCCACTTTAGTAAGAACTTAGACCCCCAACCCTGCTGCCCCTTCACTAATTACAGTGAGCGTAAGGCTGTATACCATGTTGGGGGGCCCAAAAGACCCCAAATTTTCATAGCACCTCACTATACATGTAAGAGCAGTACGGAATGTAGTACCGCCTTACTGTAGAGGGTTAAGACCCAATCACTGCTTTCCCCTTACTAATACTGTAAAGCGTACAGGATTTTAAAACCAATATGAAAGAGGAGAAAAGACCCCCAATCATGGCACTTCACTAATACAGGTAAGAGCAACAGGACATGTAGTACCCCACTGTGAGAGGGCTAAGACCACCAATTATCAAAAATTTACAATAAAATGTTTTGTGAAATTGGCTGGATCAGTGACTGGGCCATTATATCTTGAAACCACACAACATACAACGTCCCAGGAACCACTATTGTACGGTGCCGGCAAAACAAATCTTTACAAGTTCAATGAAACCACAAAGTCTTAACCTTCAAGTGTTTAATCGTATTATGTTTCCCAAGAGTGTGGATGTGAGAGCCCAGCTTTTTTCCCGGGCCGTTTGGACCTGTTTGCTGACTCCCCCATTTGTGCACTTTTAAAATCGTGAATCATGACGGGAGGTTTCAGTACAGGTTTTTTTTCTTAGAATGAAAAGATTTTTTTCCGTTGTATGGGGAAAAAGATTTATCCCAGGCGGCGGGAAATTGGGAAAATTTACATGAACATTTAAGTGGGCCCGGGCGTGTGAGGCCGGGAGCCTTACAGAACAATGCACTCGGTTACCTTGTTGTTCCTGGCACTCTGTAGCACGTATATTTTTAGGACGGGTGTGTTGTATTTGTTTTACTCATTCTCTATTATTTCAGTTATGTGCTGAAGCTAAATTATTCATGCCTGTCAGCAATCGGAGGCTCGCTCTACACGGCTGTGCTAAACTGCCAAACAAAATCCCACCGCATGTTAACATTTTTAATTAGAAAAACTAATTGCCAAAAGATTCCCTTTAAAGGGGTTGTCTCACTACAAGGATTGCTGCTTTTTATGTTAAAGGGAACCTGTCACATAGGTTATGTCCCCCTTGCTGAGGACAGCACAAGCTAGTGTCAGACCTGCTGTTTCCAGCGCTGTGTCCTTTATTCTGTAAGATGCTGCAGTTTTAGAGCATTTACCCATCAGATCTTATTCATGAGCAGGTGATTGCTCCACCCACCAAAGGCTTAGCTCCGCCCACTGACAGTTATTCACATTGTTTCTACTATTCAAAGTAAATAGGTTTATCAGTTGAGGTGGGGCGGGGGCTAGCTCAGGTGGGCGGGGTTTGAAAAATAACTGACACTCTGAAGACTCTTCGAATGACCTTCATGCTGAAAAACTGCAGATTTGAGCAGTAAATACACGGAAAACTCCAGCATCTTACAGATTAAGGGACACAGCGCTGGAATCAGCAGGTCTGCAGGTACCTTGTCTGTCCTCAGCCAGGGGGGCAAAAACTATGTGACAGGTTCTCTTTAAGGGGGTTGGGTCATATTAAAAAAAAAAAAAATAGGCTGTTTGCTTCCAAAATACGGCCCCACTCTTGTCCTGTTTGCTTCCAAAAACGGCACCACTCTTGTCCATGGGCCTTGTCTTGTATTGCAGCTTAACCCTATTTAAAGGGGTTGCCTCACTGCGATTTATCTCACCTCTGTCCTGTTTTCTCAGTTTCAGTTTTGAATTCAAGGGTGTGTTTACTGGCTTCTACTGGCTTGCAGTGACGAGCTGCTGAGGACACCAGGTCTGTAGCTATAGCAACCAGCGCTGACAGCCTATCAAGAGAGATTGAACAGGTCTGTAGCTATAGCGACCAGCGCTGACAGCCTATCAAGAGAGACTGAACAGTTCTGAAGCTATAGCGACCAGCGCAGACAGCCTATCAAGAGAGACTGAACAGGTCTGTAGCTATAGCGACCTGAGGAGCTGATGCCGCCCATACAAGAGGGGATACAGGCACAGTGCATCAGGTCAAGCCGGACAGTTCTATTTTCTAGAGGGCTTGAGGGGAGCGTGGTGCCAGTTGCCTCATTTCGGCCTTAAAGGGGTTGTCTCACTCCATTGATTCATCTTACCTCAGTCCTGTTTTCTTGGTTTCACTTTGAATTCAGAGGCGTGTTTACTGGTTTCTACTAGACTGCAGTAGAAGCCAGGTCTGTAGCTATAGCAACCAGTGCTGGCAGCCTATCAGGATAGATCAAACAGGTCTGTAGCTATAGCGACCTGAGGAGCTGATGCAGCCCATACCAGAGGGGATATCTAGGACTAGGTAGGACACTGTTAATGGACACATATTACAAAGTGACTTGTTTTTTTAAAGATCTTAAATATAAAAAGAAATCCTTGTAGTGAGACAACCCCTTTAAGGAAGCACATTAATACCAGCTTTAGGCCATGTCTACACAGCACAGGTTTTTCAGCGAATTTACGCCGGAGTCAGTATTTAGAATCCGCCAAAAATCGGACCGTACCCAGCGCTGTGTAGACCGCAATCGAAAATCTGTGCTGTAGACTACACGGCAAGGATCTTTTCCGGTCAGTTTAAAAAATCCGCCAGATTCCGCTGGATCTTCTGCAGGATTGTTGTCAGATTCCCGTATATACTGTACAATGTACGGGGCCGACGGCAAATCCGAAAACCAACCGCGGTTTTCAGCGCAAATCTGCATGTCCAGCGACGTCAAAATGCCGCCAGATTTTGGCAGCACTTTAACATTGCTGTGTAGACATAGCCTTAGAAAGCAGCGATAACCTAGAGGGATGATGAGGCAAGGGGTGCTCTACACCGCTCGCTCCCATCATCTTGCAAAATACATTGGCTAGGCGTGGCAGCCTGAAGAGTGCTGTATCAGCCCCCCGGAGAGCAGAAAGCCAAGACATGGAGAAGCTGGTTGTGGCAATCCTTGCAGTGAGACCAATCGTGTCCGGTATAGGATCGATCCTGGAACCAATTGCTACTTACCTTGACAGTTACCTTCAAAAAATTGTAACCAACCTCCCAGATTGTCTAAAAGATACCAGTGATTTCCTTAGGAGAATAAATAAGTTGAAAATAGATGAACATACTATATTCTGTACACTTGATATTAACAGCCTTTTTACCAGTATCCCAACATAATGAAGGAAAAGAAGCAAATCCGTGAAAAACTTATTTCAAGATAGTTCTATCTAACAATCGTAAATTATCATTCCTTATGGAATTGCTTGAGTTTTTTTACTTGGTAGAAATTATTTCAGATATGGAAAAGATTTCTTTTTACAGAAACAAGGCGTTTCAATGGGCTCTCCCGTAGCTCCAAGCCTGGCGAACATATATATGTCATCATTTGAAAGTAAGCATGTATTGTCTAGTTCATTCAGTCCACATATCGCATCATGGAGTAGATATGTGGATGACATTTTCATGTTATGGAAAAAGGTTCTGAGGACCAACTTAATGATTTTTATCATGTATTTAAATAGTTGTCATCCTACTATTCAATTCACCATTACAAAAAGCAAGAATATGGTTCCATTTTTAGATGTACAGGTGTATAGACAAGGTGATCAAATATCTACTACACTTTACTGTAAGGATATAGATAAAAATAATCTTTTACTTAGAGAGATTTCATTCCCCACAAAATTTTTCAGGTATTCCAAAAAGCCAATTCATGAGAATAAGGAGAATTTGTTCCAGTGATGAGGAATATGAGAAAAATATGAAAAAAATTATAGACAAATTTGAAGAAAAAGGATATAATAGGGAACAATTAAAGAAGGTGGAACTATAGGGAATGATTTGATAAGAGCAGATATCCTTAAAAATAAACAACAAGAGTTAATACACTGGCTATACAACGGACAGGCACATTTGCCTGCATGTCAGGTCAGCACTGCTCTGGCATAATTAAGGGATCAGAAATTTCACATCCCACAATGGGCAACAAAATTAATGTGAGAGGGTATTATACATGTGACTCCCAGAATGTCATATATTCTATTAAATGCCCCTGTGGGAAATTATATATAGGACAGACATCACGCAAGATTAAAACAAGGCTTATTGAGCATAAGTCCTGTATAAGGAACGTTAAAGGTAAGACCGAGGAAGACGCGGCAACGCACTTAACTAACGCAGATAAGTTTGGCGAGACTTCGCTCGCTAGACATTTCAGGGAGGCAAAACATAACATTAGTGAGCTTCGCTGGCAGGTGATAGAACAAGTGCACTGCCCAGCCGAAAAACAACAAAAACTCCTTAAGAGGGAGGTTTATTGGATATTCACACTCGACACATTAGCACCTAAAGGTCTCAATGAAGAATGTAATTTTAATGTTTATATGTAAGTGTATTGTTTTTAATCTATTGAAATTTTGTATAAGTATTGTTTTTTAAACAAAATGTCACTAGATAAAAAAATAACGTACTAAATTACTCTGTGAGCACGCTTGAGGAAGGGGGGGGAAGCCCCGAAACGTCGCGTACGGCTGCACACAATCTAGCAGACGCTCTGAGAATGGACTTGCCTTAAGAATGCTGCTTACCATATCTATGGACTTACCGCTTGATACTCCTGCTCAGGAGATCTAAAAACCGCAAGTGCAATTTATCGTTTCATATGCTTAAACAGTTCTCTTACGAACATAGACTCACATTTCCACTCTTTTTTTTTTGTTGTTGCACTTTTTATTTTCTTTATGTTGTAGTGCGTTTTCTATCCTGACACTTTGACATCTTCCTTTTTCTACCTATAGGTTTTCCTTTCAAAATCCTCTCGACTGGTTTTACATGTCGTTGACTGGGAACAACCTTCATCTTTTAATAAATGCACAACTCTCATGTTGCGGCCACACTTCCTTTTCATTAGCCAAGTCCCAACATGTGGTAAGGTCTGTAAATACTGTCCCTTCTCACTACAGTCAAGTTTACATTTTTCACTTGTGCAGGTATTTGCTTCAAAAAACCAGCCTACAAGGTAAAGCCAAAATGGTTTCCTCCGCTTCATCTTGAAAACCATATGTGATCACTTAAAAGAATTTCCTTTAATTTGAGGCATGATTTACAAAGTCAGAATGTTCAGCTATTAAAGGGGTTGTCTCAATACAAGGATTACTTTTCATGTTAAAACAAGTCACTTTACAATATATGTCCATTAACAGTGTCCTACCTATTCCTAGATATCCCCTCTTGTATGGGCTGCATCAGCTCCTCAGGTCGCTATAGCTACAGACCTGTTCAATCTCTCCTGATAGGCTGCCAGCACTGGTTGCTATTAGCTACAGACCTGGCTTCTACTGCAGACTAGTAGAAGCCAGTAAACACAATCCAGAATTCAAAATGAAACCAAGAAAACAGGACTGAGGTAAGATGAATCAATGGAGTGAGACAACCCACTTTAAGGCCGAGATGAGGCAACTGGCACCACCCTCCAGAAAAATGAACTGTCTGGCTTGACCTGATGCACTGTGCCTGTATCCCCTCTTGTATGGGCTGCATCAGCTCCTCAGGTCGCTATAGCAACAGACCTGTTTGGACCTGTGGTGAAACCACGAAAACAGGACCGAGGTAAGATGAATCAATGTAGTGAGACAACCCCTTTAAACATCACTTAGGTCATATTTTGGATTTGTGTATTTGCTGCAAAGTAAGAAAAAAGAAAAACCTTCAAGAATATCCTGGGTCTGTAGTGAATCCACAATGTTTGCAGTGGGTTGTTGCAGGCCACTATCTACCAAGGAATGTGTCTTATCAGTTTCTTATCACATATGAACAGGCGTGTTAAAAATTAGCGGAGTATTTTTTCTTAATGACACAACATGGTTATGGAAATAAATATAGGCAGTCCCCGGGTTACGAACAAGATAGGGACTGTAGGTTTGTTCTTAAGTTGAATTTGTGAACAGGTATATTTATTAAATGTGACTCCAGCACAAAAGTTATTTTTTTTCGTTTTGGATAGTGCAGGGAAGGGTTTTTACATCTGTTTTGCGGTTTGTGCCCCTGTTGAGAAGATTTCATCTCATTTTCGCATCATGTGCTGCTGGGGCATGCTGGAACTTGTAGTTCCACAGCTACTATTTGCTGTGGAACATGGAACTACAAGTGCCAGCATGCCCCATAAGTCTCCGTTTGTAAGGGACAGATGTAAGGCAGAACGGTGTAAGTCGGGGACTGCCTGTACAGTGTATAACAGACTGATGGGAGTCCATCTAACTATGTAAGGCCTGCTTTATATATGCGTCCATGGATCCGTTTGGTGCCCCCACTGCGGAGGTGGAACCAAATCGGATTCATGACAGAAACACAACCATTAGCTACAATGCTGTCTGTAGAGTTTCCATCGTCAAAGGGGTTGTCTCACTACATTGATTCATCTTACCTCAGTTCTGTTTTCACACTTTCATTTTTGAATTCAGTGTTTCTTGGCCTGCAGGGATGAACAGCTGAGGACACCAGGTCTGTAGCTATAGCAACCAGTGCTGGCAGCCTATCAGGATAGATCAAATAAGTCTGTAGCTATAGCGACCTGAGGAGCCGATGCAGCCCATACAAGAGGGGATACCTAGGGATATACAGGACACTGGTAATGGACATATATAGCAAAGGAACTTGTTTTCGCAAGATCTTTAATATAAAAAGCAGCAATCCTTGTAGTGAGACAACCGCTTTAATGGAAAAAAACATGCAGCTAGCAGCACTCTTTTTTTTACAGGATCTGCAAAGGAGGCTCCTAACAAAACCTCCAATACAAATGTAAAAAAAAAATAATTCCTGTGAAACATCTAGAGGGTTAACAAACTTCCTAAATGCTGTTCTGAATACAGGGGTGCAGTTTTTTAAATGGAGTCATTTATGGGGCTATCTAACATACAGCCATGTCAGAACTGGACTGGTCCCTA
Organism: Phyllomedusa bahiana; assembly: GCA_025379985.1. NCBI lineage: Eukaryota > Metazoa > Chordata > Amphibia > Anura > Hylidae > Phyllomedusa > Phyllomedusa bahiana. The sequence goes on from JAODAL010037626.1 coordinate 31,699, forward strand.
AAAAAAAAAAAAAAAAATCAATGCTGCAAATTTTTTTTTAAATTGTAAAAAAATTGCTAAGAAATTTATAAGCCCTCAAATGTCATAAAAAAAGGACAATTAAAAAAATACAACGTACAGTAGACATATGGTAGATGCTAGATGCAAACTATTTTGTGTGGTATAACTATCTGTTTTACATGCAGAAATTTTGGAGCTTTAAAAACCGCAAATTTTTCTCAATTTTCACAACATTTTGAAATTGTTCAAAATTAAATAACGGTTGGATGAACCAAAATGTACTACTAACTTAAAGAGAACCTGTCACATAGGTTGTGTCCCCCTTGCTGAGGGCAGCACAAGCTAGTGTCAGACCTGCTGTTCCCAGCACTGTGTCCCTTATTCTGGAAGATGCTGCAGTTTTCGTGTATTTAATGCTCAAATCTGCAGTTTTCAGCCATAAGAGTCATTCAAAGAGTCCTTCAGCGTGTCAGTTTTTTTCAAACCCCGCCCCCCTGAGGCTAGCCCCGCCCACCTCAACTGTTAAACCTATTACTTTGACTAGGTAGAACCATGTGAAGACCTGGCAGGGGGCGGGGCTAGCTTTTGGTGGGCAGGGCTCACGCCTGCTCATGAATAAGATTTGAGGGGTAAATGCTCTAAAACTCCAGCACCTTACAGAATAAGGGACACAGCGCTGGAAACAGCAGGTCTGACACTAGCTTGTGCTGCCCTCAGCAAGGGGGACACAACCTATGTGACAGGTTCCCTTTAACCCTTTAAGGCACCCTGACATTCCTGAACGTCATGGTTCACTGCCTGTTAATGCACCCTGACGTCCAGGAACGTCATGAAAGCTTTCTGTCTCCCTGTGCAGAGATAAGATGAAAGCTCTTTGCTAATTGCGGTTTCTGACAGCTAATTAGCTCAGCTTCACAGCAGGTGATCAATCACAGGAGTCCTGTGATCCCCATGCCAAGGATCCCTGGGATTGGTCAGTCAGTCTGCTGACTCACCCGTTACAGCTGATCCACATCCCGGGCTCTGCTCTGTGTGAGAGAGTGAGGAGATCGTATTTCTGTGCTGGGTCCTAGTGCCCTGTGCTGCGATCTGAGCTAACCCCTCCACTGCCTAATCACTTCACTGCCCCTGTGATCTATTTGTGGCAGCTGCCTGATCAGACAGTTTGCCACTTTCAAGTTCCAGCAATTTTCTGCCAGTGATCATCACTGGCTCATACAGTGAAAAACACACAAAAAAATTAACCCGTTCATTGCCAAGTCCCTGTTCCCCTCACTCATATTGTTATAGCTATCTGATCAGTTAAAACGACAGTTTGTAACTTCTTTTCCCACATCAGTCACTGCCCATCATTACCCCAATAAAGCCTGAAAAATATTCTAAAACAAGAAGGTGCTCCCTCAATTCTGAGGCCTGTGGAAGAGTCAAAAAGCGCATTTAGGCCTCAAGTGGGATACTTCTAAAAACTGCATAATAAGGAGATTCATTATTGAGTTGTTATTTCTTGGTAAAATCTACGGGGTTCCAATGAATCATGAACAAGAATTGGAAATCTGCAAAAAAGTTAACATTTTGAAATTTCACCTTCGCTTTTCATTCATTTCTGCGAAATACCTAGAGGGTTAATAAACTTCCTAAATGCTGTTTTGACTATGTTAAGGGGTGTAGTTTATGAAATTGAGTCATTTATGGGGGTTTCTAACATAAAAGCCCCTCAAAACCACATCAGAAGTGGCCTGGTTCCCAAAAAAATCTATTCTGCAAATTTTCTTGAAAATATTAAAATTTGCTACTAAATTTCAAAGCCCCCAAATGTCTTAAAAAATAATAGGATGTTTAAAAAAATCATGCCAACACAAAGTAGACATATGGTAGATGTTCATTATTTGCTATTTTGTTTGGCGTGACTATGTGTCTTGCACACAGAAATTTTTAAACTTTGAAAATGGCAAATTTTTCCAAATTTTCACAACATTTCGATATTTTTCACACCTAAACAAGGATTTTATCGACCAAAATTAATTGCTAAATTAAAGCACAATATTTCACGAGAAAACAATCTCTGAATCACATGGATCGGTAAAAGTATTGAAAAGTTATTCACAGATAAAGTGGCTCATGTCAGATTTGAAAAAAAGGGCTTGGTCCTTAACTCCAAAACAGGCTTAGACCTTAAAGGGAACAATATGCCACGAGAAAACAAACAGTCTCTGAATCACACAAATAGGTAAAAAAAAACATTAAAAAGTTATTCCCACATAAAGTGACACATCAGATTTGAAAAATGGGTCAAAACTGGCTGCGGCAGTAGGGGAATAATGTAATTTCACAATCACAAGAATCTTTTCTTTCACTCTGCCTTTTTCAGGCTGTGGGTGGTTCTACAGCAGTGATTCGCCTATTGAGCTCCTCTGTATTTAGCTGAGATATTACAAAGGCAAAGTGCAGGAGATTTAATCTTCAGTAAACAAAGCTACAAGTGCTCTGAGGAGTCAAAACAATTGCTTATTTGTAAACAAAAACTAATCTTGTTAACGATCATGAGCCTTTACTGAGAGCAGGTTCGGACTGGCCCACAGGGGAAACCCCCGGTGGGCCCCTAAGCATGGTAGACCTGGAGATTTTTTTTTTACTGCATATGCATCCTTAGGAGAGGCAGAAAAGCTGACAAAGAGAGGCAAAAAGCACGAGGCTAAGTATAGAAGGCATGTACAGTCATTTACAGTAGCTGTAGAGTGGGCCACTAAAATCTACTCCACCGGTGGGCCCAGAAACAGCTCAATTGGTGGGCCCCTAGAATCAATTCCACCTATGGGCCTTAGGCATGCCAGTCCGACACTGACCGAGAGCGAGCTCTGTCCATGGTGACATCTCTCCCTGCTCTATGTCTAATCAGTATAGGAGATTATGGATGTAACCAGAGAAACCTGTGAGCACTCAGAGCAGATAAAATCTCTCATCTCCTGAATAAGGAACGATCTAAATCCGAAGGTATTCCTAAACTGCAATGATTATGGTTGTTCTAACTGCCCGAAAATTGGAATAAAAAGTGATCCAAAAGTGCCAGGTATCCGACACCGATAACCTAACTGCAGTCCCCTAAACGCAACGAGCCCTCACCAGGTCCATGGAGGGAAAAAGAAGAGAGGGATTAATCTCAGAAAATGACGATGCAAAGCAAATTAAAGACAAAACAGCTCATCAGGACCGGACTGAGCGCAGAATGAAGAGAACCTACCTGGGGGGGGGGGGGCTACAGGCCCGGTGCATAAGGTCAAATCGGACAGTTCTATTTTCTGGAGTGCTTGGGGGGGAGGGTGGCGCCAAGTGCCTTGTTCTAACCCGGTGTAGCATCCCTTAGGGTAAGTCACCTTATCTCGCCCTTAACCTCACCAGGACCTTCCCTGGACGCCATGCTAAAACATATGAACCCGCATCCTCCACATGCAGTGACTGAGCTCCTGCATGTGAGCAGGTGCGAGTGCGTATGTATAAATGTGTATATTAACACCTGATTACTATGTAGCGGCATTATTTAGGCGCTGTATAGCAGCATTATTTGGTTATGTCAGTGGAATTGGGCCTCACATAGTATGTGCAGAACATGGAGTCCTGTTCTGAGGAGCCATAGGCACTGCTTGTGCCGTCATAACGCTAACAACTTCACTGCAAAGCATCTGATCCTATTTGGACACGATATTGCTGTATTATTTGAGTGCCTTATAGCGGTATTATTTAGGTATAACTTTCTCATCTAGTCCATGTTAATCACATTCCTTTCCTGGCCTATCATAAACTAGATACTGCATGGCCCCTGGGGGCCCTATCATTCCAGTAGAGACCTCAACGCTTCAGCTGCTATAGCCATGGACTGCCCAAGACTGGAACATGTATGTATTACACTTGCATTACTATCTATGCCCAGCCTGCTAGGACAAAGCCCCCTTTGATTTTCTGCTTAGTCCTATCTGTATGGCAACTCGTAAGTTTTAGGGCTTGTCCCCATGGCAGCGTTTTCAGTCGGATTTACAGACTGTTTTCGGATTTGAAAACCGACTGTCAACCTTTTACATTGATTTAAATAGAAAATCCATGCAGCAGACCACACTGAACGGATTTTCTGCCAGACGGTTTTTGACACAGCCGATGGTCAGAAAACCTTAGAACAGGTTAATTATTCTGGCCGGTTTTCGGGCAGAACATGAACATGTGGCTTCGAAGGGGGACAACATGAATCTGCAAACCGTGGACAAAAGCCGTCCCCCTACCTGCCAAAAAAAAGAGACAATACCAGTCAGAAAATCCAACTGGTATTTTGTCTTTGCCGTGAGACCGCACCCTTAAAGGGGTTTTGCCAGGACATGCCTGAACTGCTAAGAAGCACTTGTAAACACGCCATGCTGATCTGAGAGAGAGACAGCCAGAGCACAGAGCCATGCATAAGGGATCGTGTGAAATGTTCACTCAAATAATCAAACTACAACTACTGGATTCTGTATACAAAAGACAACATATTTCTACCCGGTGCCTTGAAAGCTTCTTCAGCTCCCTCATCAGATAAAGCAGGGATCTACTCAGATAATCACACTACAACTAGTGGATTCTGTATACAAAACACAACATATTTCTACCCGGTGCCTTGAAAGCTTCTTCAGCTCCCTTTCATCAGATAAGAAGTGTGATCTACGCAAGCCCGGCCAGCAGCTCTTGTCAGGTCGAATCTAATAGAAGCTTTTAAGTAACTAAGGGCAGGTAAGGCAGCCTGTAGCTCTCTCAGACTGCAAATTTTGTAATCACATATATTTAGAAAAGTGATTAAATACCCATTTTGGAGGATCCCACGTCAACATTACATTGTGGCAAAACCCCTTTAAATTAAAACCGAGGCTACATTTTAAGGACCCAAAGCTCTTGAAAGAGTTTGTAGAAAACCTGGAATTTGTTTGCTATTATGTGGTGTATGAAGCTTGAATTCAGGGAGCCGGCTGTAGACTCCTCATACATGGGAGGAAGCATCCCCGGAGTTCGCCGCAGCCTCTGGGTAATTCATGGCTACTAGAGAACAGCGGGCGCCTCTGGAATATACCTGCTGGGACTGGAAATCCCTGAAGTCGGAGACTGGGGAAGACAATCTGGTGATTGAGAGGGGGGCAGACGAGTGCAGGGAGCGCGTCAGAGTCTGGGCAGGACCTTGCCAACGTCACGCTGCTGCCAACCGTGGACTTCTGCTGCTTCTACAACATTATATGGTGAGGAGCAGTTACAGACCGTTTTACATGGAGCCATATACTTTCTCTGTACACTTGTCCAATTGAAACCTACATACAATGAGAGCCACAGGCTTAAAGGGTTTTTCCACCGGATAGGTAATAAAGGTCCAATTGCTGGGAACTGCACTGACCACTAAAACTGATGCCTGGTCCTCCTCAGCTCGGCTTTTCCTCTATGGCTGTAGTGTGAACGGAGGAGAAGCGATTTAAAGGGGTCTTCCTATTCCCCCCATCATCGCTGTGTTGTCTGTTACCTTTGCCTCCTGTGCTTAGTGGGTGGTGCAGGCGCTGACCATTCAGCTTTCGGGCAGCAGCATTGTGGTGATCACACTGAACCTGCTCGCTCCTGATGCTGCTATTGAAACTACTCACAGCAGCATCGGGACAGCGTGAAGCTCTGTGTGGCGGCTACATGCTCTGCAGCACCGTCAGGACGGCACAAGGTCCGTGAGCTTTCCCTGTAGACAACGGTAACAAAGGTAAGAAACAGGGCTGTGGAGTCGGCAAGCCAAAGCCCCGACTCCTCAATTTCCCAAACCTCCGACTCTGACTCCGACTCCCTCATACACAGCGCATGTTTAAGTGATAAATTTACTGTAGTAAAATGGTAACATCAGGCTGTTTATCACCTTATGATACAATAATCAAGCTACTTAGGTAGAACAGACACTGACAAGCAAAAGGGTAACAATGTTTTGATCTTTTGAACACTTGTGGGGAGAGTTAAAGAAAAAGCTGTATTTGTATCCAAGTCCAGTCTGCACCAACACTGGGAATGTGTAGAAGAGACCTGGCATCAGATTTTGGTCAAGATATGCTTGAATCTGATCAGGGGCCCAGAAGGATTCAGGCAATATTGAAAACCAAAGGTGCATTTCCCAAATACTAACAAAATAATAAAAATTTACATTTTGATTTGTAGGAGCAAAACAGTAACAATGCAGTTACAGGAAAGAATCTACAGAACTAGGCAGATGCTAAATACTTGCAAGTCACATTTATGTATAAGATCGGTAAGATGACTGTATATAAAATTACAGTAGCCTCATGTACAAAGCTGTAGTGGATGGTGAGATAGGGAGCCTGAAAGTCACATGGTCAAAACATTGTTACCATTTTGTTTGTCAGTGTAAAATATATTTATTGGATATGACTTTAGAACACTGCAGGAACATTTGTGGAGTCTCTGAATTTGTTCTGAGAAATAGTATCGCCTCCATCAGATCCTGCATACATGACCTCACATCTGATCTCATGATTTCCAGGCTAGAGAACGGCCTCTCTACACTAACTTGGGTTGGGGGCAAAGCGTGACCACAGGGGCAACATCTCTAACAATGTCAGGGTATAAAGGAATTGCCTCAGCCACAGTCAGCTTAGATGAATGGTTGAACTCAGGTGAAAAATGTTGCTGAAACCTGTTTGCCCTGGGAGCAGAATCTTTTCCCCTGTGGCAGCGCTTTGCCTGCTCCATGTCATCACTTACACTCCTCATGTGATGAGGCTGAAGATATGGGAGCAGCAGCACTGGCCGGACCCAATTCCTCTTGCTCTTTGCATCGAACTAACTGGACCAACTTATTATATATTTTGGGAGTCGGTCCATTTTATAACAACTCCGACTCCTGCAAAATAGGCACCGACTCCACGACTCCGACTCCACAGCCCTGGTAAAAGCAAATGCTGAGAGGCCCAAACACGGCCACCCAGCCCCTCCTGCAAATAAGACGCAGGGATTGACGCCACAAGCCCAGCCACTGCTGTTACAGAGCACAGAGGTGGCTGCTAACCTAGGACACTGATCTCCAGCTGTTGGCAAACTACAACTCCCATCATGCATTTCTATAATCTATATCAGTGGGCATGATGGGAGTTGTAGTTTCCCAACAGCTGAAGAGCCGCACTTTGCAGACCACTGACCTAGGAAACTATTTGTAAACAATCAGGAGAGATAATCTGCTGTATCTTTGAAACAAAGCAAAATCAAACCAGTTCAAAAATGTACTCAGTAAGAATGTCTATTCACCTCTGCCTACCTGCTTATCCAGTTACCGACCGTCATTTACGCCTCCTTCTGACCACGCATAATTTCTTGATTTTTTTTAGTCCATGAGGGTTGAAGACTATAACGCTTTCTCACACTTGATTATTCCGCAAATTTTTTCACCTTTTTCCCATGATAAGTGAGGCTACAAGCTCATGCAATATTCAGCTAAGACATCCTCTGTACCTGGGCTGATCTATTATCCTCTGCTGCAGGGGAAATACAACCCCCAGCACTGGTTGGGGTATGATAGGACCAAACAGCTCCTGCCGCTACCCAGCTCCAATGATCACGTGATCGGCGGGAACAGGAAGCCTGAAAGCCTCTGGCTGCTTTATAGAAATGATATTTCTATAAAAATTAACTTTTACTAGATATACATTATGTGTAGGTTTTTTCTGTGTTATGCATGCAAAATAATTTTTGGGAGTTCCGAGTATACATGAGTGTGTGCGCTCGGCTATAGGCGGAACTTCCATAGAAGTGAATGAGAAGGATGGAGCTAGCGCCCCCCTTCTCATCCAAATGCAGGGCTGGATCACAGCTAGCAACGAGCCACCAGCAATGAGAATAGTGTGGACTATCCCCTTTAAAGGGGTGTTATCGTTTGAAGTGTTCATGCTCTTCAGCTAATTCTCTGAGATTGAATTTTAAATCCAGGGGCGAGTCTCTCCTCACTGAAGACCTGTGACATCATCACCCTGGGTGAGGCAGTAGAAGCAGAAGGATGTCTGCAGAGGACAGCTATACAGCCACCTGCATGCTGCTCCTGTGCCTGCAGAGGACAGCTATACAGCCTCCTGCTCCTGTGTCTGCAGAGGACAGCTATACAGCCTCCTGCATGCTGCTCCTGTGTCTGCAGAGGACAGCTATACAGCCTCCTGCATGCTGCTCCTGGGTCTGCTGAGGACAGCTATACAGCCTCCTGCATGATTCTCTTGTGTCTGCAGAGGACAGCTATACAGCCTCCTGCTCCTGTGTCTGCAGAGGACAGCTATACAGCCTCCTGCATGCTGCTCCTGTGTCTGCAGAGGACGGCTATACAGCCTCCTGCATGCTGCTCCTGTGTCTGCAGAGGACAGCTATACAGCCTCCTGCATGCTGCTCATGTGTCTGCAGAGGACGGCCATACAGCCTCCTGCTCATGTGTCTGCAAGACGC
>JAODAL010037627.1:0-40173 GCA_025379985.1 Phyllomedusa bahiana
CCCATTGCAGCTAACCCGGGGGCTCCCCCCACTCCGCAAAGGGGGATTTGTTTCTCTTTGCCATAACTCCGGCCCAGATGCACTTGCCCCCCTCGTTAGAAGGGTCCGTGGACTACTGGGCAGAAAAACTCGATGGGGGCCCCGAACTTGCCAAGTTTGCTAGGAGAAGCTGTTTGCCCGGCCAGTAGTGGGGCATCGAGCGGGTGTTCGAGCGGAGGGGCCATCGTTACCCCAAGGAGAACCCATTTTGTCCCGGGGGAAATGTGGAACGACGCCCCTTGTCAAGTGAATCGGCATGGATCAGCGGGATTCCACTCCCCCAATGCCTTGGGGTCAGACACATAAACCATGACCTCACCCAAATTGTGAAAAATGAGTTGGTTCAAACCCCCTGCCTCACCACTATTCTGATGCCGCCACCCGCCGTCCCCACCCATTGCTCCCAGTTTCTCATCTGCCCCAACCATCTTTACCAGGGCGGGTATTGCCACCCCCTCCCACTCTGTCATTGTGCCACTCTATGACCTCAGGCGGTTTGCTGGTGCCGTGACATCACACTGTGTCATTGTGCCACTCTCTGCCTCGCTTTCTGCTGCTGTGTTCCTCCCCACCTCCCCCCCGGTTCCCGCCACCCACTCATCTGGGCCTCCGTCCCCCCACCTCTGTCATTTTGCCACTCTGTGGCCTATCCTCTTTTTGCCCCTCCAGAATGTCTTTTTTTCCACGCCTGACCTCTGCTGCTGCTCCGGGACCCCCACACTGGTCATTGTGCCACTCTGTGGGCCCACTCCAGTTTTTGCCCCTCCAGAATGTCATTGTGTACTGCCTCACCTCAGCTTGCTGCTACCGTGAAATTTCCCCACTGGTATGTGCCACTCTTGGGCCAACCAGTTTTTTTCCACCTCCAATATGTCATTGTGCCACTGTCTACCTCTGCTGCTGCTGCCGTGCCTCCACTCTCTGTCATTTTGCCACTCTTGGGCCCACCCCGTTTTTTGCCACCTCCAAATGTCATTGCGCCATTGTCTGACCCATGCACTGCTACCTGACCTCCACACTTGGTCATTGTGCCACTCTGTGGCCACTCCCGTTTTTGCCACCCCCCAGAATGTATCGGCCACTGTCTACCTCAGCTGCTGCTTCGTGACCTCCCCACTGTGCATTGTGCCCTTTGTGGCAAATCAGTTTTTGCCACCCCCAAATGTCATTGTGCCACTGTTTACCTCATCTGCTTGGCTGCTGCCGTCCCCCCACTGTTCATTGTGCCACTCTGTGGCCTACTCCTGTTTTTGCCACCTCCGAAAGCATCGTGCCACTCTTGACCCATGCTGCGTGGCTGCCCTGAAAACCTCCCACTCTGTCACTGATTTTTGCCACCTGAGCCTCAGCTTTTTTTTTTCCAGCTTTCCCTGACATTGTGGGCTACATTCCCGCTCATTTTTTTGGTCAGTTTTCCCTTAAGTCCCCAGGGAATTTTTTATGAAGCGATTCTAAGAGCGGCGGCAGTCTCTTTTTCCCATACTAAAACAAAAAAATTTGTTGAAGAAAACCCCAAAAACCCCCTCTCATATTTAAGCAGGGCCCAAACGTTCTACAGCCCCTGCAGGCTAGTGCAGCCTGGAATAGCTGTTTTTTAAAAGCGATTCATCCCGAAGCAATTGGACCGAAACGAATTTTGTGAGAATTCGGCGAAGTCCCCAATCAAAATTTTTGAGAAATTCGCCCATCCTAAATATCCCTAATATTAGACGGGCTATCATCACTGATATGGGGTGCTGGGGGGATCTAAAAAAAAAGGGGGGCTAAATAACGTAGTACAGCATCCCCAAGCTGTTAGTGCCTGCCCCCACCCCCGACTCAAGCTAAAAAAAAAAATATAAAATTCCAACAGACATAAATCCCAAAGTCAGTCATTCCCATGCCCGCTCCTTGATTGCCTGGACTGGCCAATTTTGGAAGCTTCTGGGTCTTTCAATTTAAATCAATACCATCCGTGCTGGAGACAGTATTTTTCCCCTTTAGGTGGTAATATTAAATATTGTATTATTATTATTATTATTATTATTATAAGTTTAGAGGGCCCTTTGGTTCCAGGGCGCTGTACATTCAAGGGGGTAAAATACATAAGTACGTCAAACAAGTACAAGGTGACAATAATGACTAAAAACTGCACAGAGGGAGGGGAGGACCCGCCCATGAAAGCTTACAATCTACAAGGAAGGGGGAAAGAGACAGACGTTTAAGGCAGACATGTTTGGGGGGGGTAAACAGAGGGGTTATTGTAGGTTATTGGCTATGAAGAATGGGTTTTTAGGTTGCTTTTTTAATTGGTGAGCCGAGCAGTGTTGATGTTTTTTTATTAGTGAATTCCAAGTGGGGTGAAAACACGAGAAAATTTTGGAGACGGGATGTGAAAGCTGACTAAGACAGCAGGAAGAAGGCCTTTAGGGGGCGGGGGTTGCGTGAACGGAATTAAGCAAAAGGTATAGGGGAAGGTTATGGCAGCGTTATAGGTCATGGGTTTGTAACTTGAAAAATTAAAAAGGGGTTTTTTGATGAAGTAAAATTGAGTGGGAAACTTGCAAATTTTAAAAAAAAACAAACAATTTTTACCATTTATTTTATTAAACATTTTTGCACCGTTTTTGTTTTTTGCTCCTCCTTTAGTGACCATTGTTTACGCTGTCTCAGGGGATACGCCAGGGCTGAGAGCTCCTCATCATGGTCACACATGTCAACATCACCTCCCCTCAGCGCTACTGGTGTTCAAACCCCAGGTGCTGTCACTCCCAAATCCGCCCGTCCTCCTTAGTTTAAATTTGCAAACAGTGCAAATAAAGAAAAAAAATGAGGTTTGTACATTGATATAGAGAAAAAACAAAAACACAACCAGGGTTTGGTTCCTGCATGGATTTTGAACCTAGGAAACTTTGGTGAAGCAAAAACTTTACCTCTCACTATCACAATGCTTTTACATAGACAGCCCTTTCTTTTATACAGAGAGGAAAGGGCCCGGTATTCACCTACTGGGGCACAGAAAATGCCATTCAAAAAAAACCCACAACGCCCCCTTTGAGCACACAGAGTGAAAAGCTGGGTGCAGGAGGCAGAAATGAATTGGGCAAAATCCCTGTAATTCAATGGGTAGACGTGAGGGGATTTGGTAAGGTGAGAGGGGAGGGGGTATGAGGAGAAAGGTGGAAAAAAAAGGCAGCAGAGTTTAAAGGATTTTTGAAGGGGCAAAATGCTAGACAGGAGGCTGCAGAGAAGGATGTTGCAGTAGTCTAGGAGGGTGTTGACAAGGCCACGGACCAGCATTTTTGTATATCAGGGTTAAGGTTCCCAGAGTATTTTTCAGGTGGAAGTGACAGGCGAGGTAAGGCTGGGTGTATGGCTTGAATTGACAAAGCGAAGTAAGGGTTATCCCAAGGGAGTGACTTGCGGATCGGTGAGATTTTGGGGGCCGTTGACATGATAGAGAGATCAGGTGAGGGGTGGAGTGGGTGGTGAAAAGTTGTGAATTTAGTTTTTTCTATGTTAAGTTTTAGGAACAGGGAAGAAAAAAAGGGATATGGAATAGACGTCTGGAATCTGGAAAGCAAGAGTTTTAAAAGGGTTTTCTCGCACAAACATTACTTTTAAATGTAGGGAAAACTAAAAAAAGATGTTTTTCCAAAAATATTACATTGCCCCTTTTTTTTTGTTAAGGATCTACAAGCAATTTTATCACCTTCTGAGCTCTCTCTGGTTCCCCTGGTGACAGACCTGTGTACACTTTTCCCCCCTGCTGTGTGTTCTATCTGATGCAGGGAGTGAGGTCATCAGCACAGAGCTCTGGACTCTGACAGCTTGATTTTATCTGATCTTACAGAAAAAAGACAAATTTAAACTCTACTGTTTACTTTAGCTGAGAAGCTTCAAAGGACATTGGAGAAGGTAATTTAGCTAATAAACATAATAAACAGAGAAGGCTAAATACACTGAGTGAATATGCTAATTACATTATTAATAATAATAATAATAATAATCTTTATTTACATAGTGCAAACATATTCCGCAGCACTTTACAATATAGAGGGTATAAGCACAGACAAACCAGACATTACATTATAAAAAAGCTACTGACAAATGAGACGCGAGGTGTGAGGGCCCTGCTCGCAAGAGCTTACAATCTATTAGGGTGTATGGGTGAAACAAAGGGTGACAAGTGCTTGGTTTACAATGGACCAGCCATGTTACATAAATATGGGGTAGTACACATAAAAAGTGGATGAACCTGCCATCCCAACCATATTTATATACATTTTATATACATTTATATACAGATAAGTGCCTGTGGGTGCCAAAGTGAAGGAAGTGACGAATGTGTGACAGAATTTGGGAGGGATAACATTTAGTGATGGGGGTAGGCTTGTCTAAGAAGATAAGTTTTCAGAGCGCACTTAAAACTGTGAGGGTTGCGAGTGTGCCTGATCACATGGGGGTAACATGTTCCAGAGAATGTGCAATCGTGCAAAATCTTGGAGACGGGCAGGGGAGGTTCAGATGAGGGGAGGTGTTGTAAATCTTAGATCAAGTAGCAGAGCGGAGAGAGCGGGTAGGGTGGTAGACAGAGATGAGGGAGGAAATGTAGGGGTGTGCAGTGATGTGGAGAGCCTTATGGGTGAGAGTGATGAGTTTATGTTGTATTCTGTACTGTTCTGTTCAATTCTGACCAGAGTCAGATGCCCGCAGCCTTGGCACACGCCTCAGACTCGCTTCCTGCAGCGCTGGTTCAGGTGTGCTGAGCGTCTGTGGAGAAAGTCGAAGCTACCTGCAGACTTTCTCCACTACAAATTTATGCTCAGGACTTACCACTCTGCCCTGCATTCCGCCAAACAAGAATATTTCACCTCCCTCATCTCAACATTACACAACAACCCAAAACGCCTGTTTGACACCTTCCACTCCCTCCTAAGGCCTAAAGCTCAGGCCTCAGTTACTGACCTCTGTGCTGAAGACCTGGCCACTTACTTCAAAGAGAAAATTGAAAATATCCGGCTAAACATATCTCAGTCCCCAAGTAATACCCATCCCTTCCCCTCCCGTACGTCCTCTAATCTACTCTCAGCCCTTGACCCGACGACAGAGGAAGAAGTGTCCAGGCTTCTCTTGTCTACCGACCCCATTCCCTCCCAAATCGTCCTGTCTATTTCTCCAGCTATCATCTCTCACCTTTCTGCAATCTGTAACCTCTCTCTCTCCACTGGGATATTTCCTTTTCCTTCAAACACGCCATCATAACCCCTTTACTAAAAAAGCCCACTCTGGTCCTCTCTTGCGCTGCTAACTAACGACCAGTCTCTAATCTGCCCTTCATCTCTAAACTCCTGGAATGCTTGGCCCTACTCTCGCCTAATCCTATCTCTCTGCTAACTCTTCTTGACCCTCTGCAATCAGGTTTCCGCACCCCTACACTCCACGGAAACTCCCTTTTAGTTAAAGTCTCAAATGACCTCCTAATAGCAAAATCTCAGGGTAAGTACTTCTTGCTGCTTCTCTTGGATCTCTCTGCAGCGTTTGACACTGTTGATCACCAACTTCTCCTCAGTATGCTCAGTGCCATTGGCCTCCAGGACACCGCTCTTGCTTGGTTCTCATCTTACCTCTCTGATAACTCCTTCAGTGTCTCTTTTTTTCGGATCTACCTCCTCTCCTCTCCCTGTTGCTGTTGGAGTTCCTCAGGGATCAGTTCTAGGCCCCTCTCTTTTCATTGTACACACCCCCCAAATTGGACAAACATCACAGATTTGGCTTTCAGTACCATCTCTACGCGGATGACACTCAACTATACACTTCCTCCCGGGACATCACTCCCGCCCTGCTTCAAAACAACAGTGACTGTCTGTCCACTATCTCCAACATCATGTCCTCTCTCCATATGAAGCTAAACCTTACAAAATCTGAACTTCTTGTCTTTCCGCCATCTATTAACCAACCCCACCCTGCTATTTCTGTTGCGGTATGTGGTACCACCATTTCTACTAGGCAGAAGGCCCGCTGTCGGGGGGTTATATTAGATTATGATATGATCTTCACCCCCTATATCCAATCTCTTGCCCGCTCCTGTCACCTGCACCTCAAGAACAACTCCAAAATCCGTCCTTTTTCTCACCGGGGAAACAACTCAAACTCTCATTACTGCTCTTATTCTTTCTCGTCTTGACTACTGTAACTCCTTGCTTATCGGCCTCCCTCTCTGCAAACTCTCCCCTCTTCAATCTGTCCTGAATGCAGCAGCCAGGCTTGTCTTTCTTTCCAGCCGCTATACTAATGCTTCTACCCTGTGTCAGTCACTGCACTGGTTGCCCATTCAGTACAGGATACAGTATAAACTCAGCACTCTCACTCATAAAGCTCTCCACAATGCTGCCCCCCCCACATCTCCTCCCTCTTCTCTGTCTACCACCCAACCCGCTCTCTCCGCTCTGCTGCTGATATCAGGTTACACTCATCAATCATCCGAACCTCCCATGGCCGTCTCCAAGATTTCACACGTGCGGCACCAGTTCTCTGGAACATGCTACCGCGGGCGATCAGACACATCCACCACCCTCATAGATTTAAGAGGGCCCTGAGAAACCATCTTCTCAGTCTGGCCTACCAAGATCCCTAACTGCTATCACACACATCGGTCACTCACAGGCACTTATCTGTATATAGATGTACTGTCTGGGTGGCAGGTTCATCCATTTTATCATGTAAACCACCCCCTATATATGAAACATGGCTGGACCATTGGAAACTTGGCACTTCTCACCGTTTGTTTCACCCATACACCCTAATAGATTGTAAGCTCTCACGAGCAGGGCTCTCACACCTTGTGTCTCATTTATAAGTACTTTTAATGTGTAATGTCTGTACGTTTACCCTTGAATTTGTAAAGTGCTGCGGAATATGTTGGCGCTATATAAATAAAGATTATTATTATTATTATTAATAGGCAACCAGTGCAGAGACTGACATAGGGTAGAGACATCATTATAGCGGCTGGAAAGAAAGACAAGCCTGGCTACTGCATTCAGGACAGATTGGAGAGGGGAGAGTTTACAGAGAGGGAGACCGATAAGCAGGGAGTTACAGTCGTCAAGACGAGAAAGAATAAGAGCAACAATGAGAGTTTGAGTTGTTTCCACAGTGAGAAACAGACGGGTTCTGGAGATGTTCTTGAGGTGCAGGTGACAGGAGCGGGCAAGGGATTGGATATAGGGGGTGAAGGACAAATCAGAATCTAGTATAACCCCAAGACAGCGGGCCTGCTGCCTAGGAGTTATGATGGTGCCACACATGGAGAGGGAAATAGCAGGGTAAGGTCGGTTAGTAGATGGTGGGGTGACTAGAAGTTCAGTTTTTTGTGAGATTAGTTTAAGTAAGGACATGATTTTCAGAGACAGCGGATAGACAGTCACTGGTGTTTTGTAGCAGGGCAGGGTGATGTCCCCGGGAGGAGGTGTATAGTTGAGTGTCATCAGCATAGAGATGGTACTGAAAGCCAAATCTGCTGAGGTTTGTCCATTGGGGGCTTTGTAGAGTGAAAAGAGGCTAGCACCAAGCTCGGATCCCTGAGGAACCCTAACAGCAAGAGTAAGAGGACGGAGGTAGGACCGGAAAATGAGACACTGAAGGAGCGGTCAGAGAGGTAGGAAGAGAACCAAGAGAGAGCAGTGTCCTGGATACCGATTGCACAGAGCATGTTGAGGAGGAGGTGGTGATCAACAGTGTCAAATGCTGCAAGAGATCCAGAAAGAAGCAGCAATGAGTAGTTACCCTGAGATTTTGCTGTCAGGAGATCATTTGAAACTTTAGCAAGAGCAGTTTCTGTGGAGTGTAAAGAGGGGAAACCTGATTGCAGAGGGTCAAGAAGAGAGTTAGCAGAGGGTCCAGAGAAGGCTTTTTAAGTAAGGGAGTTATAACAGCATGTTTAAAGGAGGATGGAAAGATCCCAGTGGAGAGAGAGCGGTTACAGATTGTAGTGAGGTAGAGAGGACAGCTGGAGAAATGGACTGGACAAGGTGGGAGGGAATGGGGTCACTAGAGCATGTGGTGGGGCGAGCAGACAGGAGAAGCCTGGAAACTTCTTCTTCTGATGTCGGGTCAAGGTCTGAGAGCAGAGGACGTGTGGGGAGAGACAGGATGGGTATTATTTGGAGATTGTGAAGTGATGTTTTGCCGGATACTGTAGATTTTGTCTTTGAAGTTAGTGGCCAGGTCTTCAGCACAGAGGTCAGTGACCGGGGCCTGAGCTTTAGGCCTGAGGAGGGAGGGGAAGGTGTCAAACAGACGTTTTGGGTTTTTGTGTAATGTGGAGATGAGGGAGGGGACATATTTTTGTTTGCCGCAGTGAAGGGCAGTGTGGTAAGTCCTGACCATGAATTTGTAGTGGAGAAAGTCTGCAGGTAGCTCTGACTTTCTCCACAGCCACTCAGCACACCTGGAGCATCGCTGCAGATGGCGAGTCTGAGGTGTGTGCTAAGGCTGTGGGGGTCTGACTCTGGTGGTGGGGGTGTGTGAGTTTGGGGCCAATATGTCCAGGGTGGTTGTGAGCGTTTCATTGTAATGTTTAACAGCCAGGTCAGGACCTGAGAGTGAGGAGATTGGGGGCAGTGAGGACTGTATGGTGTCTGTGAGCTCCTGAGTGTTTATAGAGCGGAGATTTCGGAATGGGCGATGGGTAGGTGTGTCCAGAGAAGGCTGAAAGTTGTTGATAGTGAAGGAGATAAGGTTGTGATCAGAGAGTTCATAAGGAGAGTTATTAAGATTAGAAATTGAGCAGAGGCGACAGAAGACCAGATCAAGAGAGTTTCTATCCTTGTGTGCTGGAGAGTCAGGAAACTGCGAGAGGCAGAAGGAGACATAGGGTTGTCAATAGGGATGTTGAAATCACCCATGATGAGAGTGGGCATTTCAGTAGAGAGGAAATGAGGAAGCCAGGCAGCAAAATGATCCAGAAACTGGCGGGGTGAGCCGGGGGGGTCTGTAAACAACCGCGACTCTGATAGAAAATGGGCGAAAGAGTTTGAGGGTATGGACTTCAAAGGAGGGGAAAGTGAGGGAGGGTGCAGGAGGAATGACCTGGTAAGTGCAGTGTGGAGAAAGAAGTATGCCGACTCCTCCACCCGGCCTGTTCTCAGGTCTGGGGGTGTGGGTGAAGTGTAGGCCGCCATAGGTGAGAGAGGCATGGGACGCGGTGTCTGATTGCTTACAGCTCAACCTGGAAGTGGCAGAGAAAGCAGCATTATTTCATTCATGCAGCCTATGAACCTTTGAGATGAGACAATCCCTTTAATGTCTGTGCCGGAGATGTAAAGTTGGTCGTTTTCAGCATTCAGGAGGTATTGAAAGCCATGTTATGCTATTTGCTGACCCAGACCAAGAGTGTAGATAGAGAAGGGTTAGGGACCTAAGACTGACCCTCCCAGGGGACACCAACAGAGAGGGGAAAGAGGTGGAGGTTCTGTAATTGCCTCTTCTATTTTTTTTTTTAACTGTGTTTTTATTGAATATTTTAAAAATACAAAATTGCAAGCTATTGTAAACTTCCGTGATTGAGTATATAAGTAGAATACAAATTATATTAAAACATTACAACTGGAAGACTAATATGGTTCTTCAGAAGCAGGAGTCTCATTAAGCAGTTGTACCCCATACAGTATGTGGCGTCTCAGGATAGGAATAAGGCTGGGGTGGCTATTTTGGTTTCTAGGTCCTGCCCTTTACAGATTCACGCAGTGCTGCCTGATCCTGGAGGTCGATATTTGATTTTGGAAGGGGCACTGAATGGCACACCTATCATTCTGTGTAATACGTATCTGCCTAATGTTGGGCAATTATCTTTCCTCAAGCGGCTCCTCCTTTGGCTTTCGCGCCTGCCCTCAGCACCCACTGTTATAGGAGGAGATTTTAATCTTGTCTTCTCCGAAGTACTTGATAAATTTCACATGTCTCAACACTCTTTCTCTAGGGCTCAACGTTGTCTCTCCAGGGGCTTCCGCCAACTGATACGACAGTTCCGCTTATTTGACTTGTGGCGGATCCTTCATCCATCAGAAAAGGTGTATACCTTCTTTTCAAATCCACATCAATCACATTCTAGATTAGATTATTTCTTCGGAAATATATTAGCTCTGCGAATGCTGGACTAGGCTGCAGTAGGCTCAATTACGTGGTCCGACCACGCCCCAATAAGTCTGACCCTGAAGTCAGGGAATTTCAATTTGACACAATGCCACTGGAGACTCAACGAATTTGTGCTCAAGAATCCCCAGATTAGGAAGAGCTGAGACAACATATTCAGGGGTTCTTTGAGATTAACACAGGTACCGCTGATTCAATGGCCACTTTGTGGGAAGCCCATAAAGCTGTTGTTCGAGGGAAATGCATTGCTCTGGGCTCCCGCCTGAAAAAGGATAGAGAGGCTCAGAGGAATGCTTGCCTCTCTCAATTAAAGCAATTAGAAATCAAGCTAGTATCGAATCCCACTAGGGCCGTCCTGTGGCAGATATTGAATCTGTGTGCAAGATTGAAAACCCTGGCCTTACATGCTACTGAAAAACTGCTGGTATTCTCTCGACATAAATACTATGAAAGGGCTAATAAACCTCATTCCTTGCTTGCAAGCATGCTTCGAGAAGAAGCAGTTAAGTCAGTACCCTACTCTATTAAGAACAATGCTGGAGTCCCATGCTCAGACCCTAAGACTGTAGCAAGTCTCTTCCATTCCTTTTTCTCTAAGTTATACAATATCCCAGATCGCCTGCCCTCTGATCCCAGGGAATGGGAAGCCATACTGCAGGACTTTCTTTTGTCCTGTAATCTCCCCAAGCTTAGCACTACTGATGTGGCAGCATTAAACCTCCCGATTACGGAAGAGGAGATCGCGGCTACTCTCAAAGACTTGCCATCAGGAAAATCTCCGGGACCAGACGTCCTCACCTATCTTTATTATCAGACTTTCCAGTCCCAGCTTCTTCCCTATATGGGAAGGATCTTTAACTCTTCTCACAGGCTCTATTGTCCCTACTACTATGCTCCATTCATTTATTACATTAATTCCTAAACCGGATAAGGACCCCCCTGGAGTGCGCCAGCTACAGACCTATAGCCCTTTTAAATGCGGATTTAAAATTCTTTACTAAAATATTGGCAAATAGACTAAGGTGGGATTCGTCCCATGTAGGCAGGGGGGGGACAATACCAGGCGAGCGATCGACCTGATTGATATAGTGAATAGGAGAGGAGATTCAATGCTCCTGCTCAGCTTAGACGCCAAAAAGGCTTTTGATCGCCTTAACTGGACCTTCATGTTCCGTACATTGGAGGCTTTTGGGATCAGCGGTCCTTTTGTCCTTTTGTTGGCACACTCCAGGGTCTCTACTCTCACCCCATTGCTACCATCAGGCTCCCGCATGCCACCTCTTAATTAGAATACGAAATGAGACTAGGCAGGGCTGCCCCCTCTCTCCGTTACTTTTTGCGCTTAGTATTGAGCCTCTGGCTGCTGCAATTCGGCTACATGACAATATTAAGGGGGTCCCGCTAAAAGGACACGACTTTAAGGTTTCGCTATATGCGGATGATGTCCTTCTTACATTAACTAATCTTATGGTTTCCCTTCCTAACCTACATGCCCTTTTGACCCGGTTTGGGACTTTGTCAGGTTATAGGATTAACACGTCCAAAACTGAAGCCCTGCCAATTAATATCCCTATTGACCAGCTCTCTCTCCTAAAAGCCAACTTTACTTATAGGGGGCAGACCGAATGTTTGCGGTATCTGGGGATAAATCTTACACCGGCTTAAGCCTCTCTTTTTAAAAACAATTTTTCTAAACTAATAACCGATATTAGTTGATGTATCTGTATAAGACACTGCCCATTCCCATCCTTATGACAGTTCTTCGTTCTTTGCAACCGGACTTGATCCACTTCATCTGGGGGAAAAAGAGACATAGGATATCTCAGAGTGTTCTGTTGGCAAGTAGGGTGGAGGGGGGGCCTGGCGGTGCCTGACATCGTCAAATATTATTGGGCGGCTCAACTACATGCTGTGCCATCTTGGTCAGCTCTATTTGCTTACTCTAGATGGATGGAGGTGGAGAAGTTGTGGCTAGCCCCTATTCACCCTAATTCCTTGCTGTGGGCTACCACCTCCCAGAGATTCAATATTACTCTATTGAATTCTATGTCTCTTACTAGGGATATCTGGAGGAGATGCCACAAACAATTTGGGTTATGTTCTGAGGCTTCCTCAATGACCTCGTTTATATTTCACCCCCTACTATTGGAGGGACGACCAGATGAGAGTCTGAGGTCTTGGTTCGACCGTAAATTGTTCTACTTTGCGGATCTGGTGGACCATCGTACATTGAAATTGAAAATGTTTGATGTATTGCGATCCGCTCATGATCTGCCCCTTTTTGCTACCTACTCCTACTTTCAGATCAGACATTTTGTCTCGTCAGCGTTAAAATCCACCAGAGTGTCTGCTCCCACTGTATTTGAAAAGATATGTCGAGCAGGACACTCCTCTAAAGGTCTGATATCCTCTATATATAAACTTCTAATAGCCTCTACCCCCGACTCCCCGATAGTCCATTCGTATATGGCTAAGTGGGAAGATTATCTGGGATCCCCTATTTCCAGAGACACCTGGCAAATTATATGGAAGCAGGCAGCCCGCTCATCTCTCTCTGCTCAAACTAAAGAAAACCAGTACAAAATATTAAATATTGGTACCACACACCTGCTCTCCTACATAGACTTAAGCCTACTATTCCGGACTGTTGCTGGAGATGTGGGAATTCAGGGGCAAATCTACAACATGTGTTTTGGGATTGTGGAGGGATTCTGGTTAATGGTCCAGTCCTTGGTCAGTGATATTAAGCAGATTAGGGTTCCCCTTGCCCCGCAAACCTTCCTCCTTAAAATTCCTTATGCCCCTGTAGGATGTGCAAAGCTGCTGATGTCTCTTTCTGGGAAAGTTGGGTAAATTGCACTGTACAGACTTAGATATAGTGTTGATAGGAATGTTAGTTTAATAGCTCATGGTGTACAGTAAGAGGTTAATAGTGTAAATTGCATTGTATATACTTAGAGATAGAAGTGACAGGGATGTGAGTTTAACATATAGAGTGTGCAGTAAGTTAGAGGTTGTTAATGAAGATTCCTTTCCCCAGTTTAGTCTGCCTGGCAACAGGAGTGTAACCCCCTCAGCCAATAGGGAGCTGAGTCTCTGAGAAGGAGGGGGTAGCTGTCAGCAGGGGGGATCCCTTAAATAGTGAGACTTAGAGAAAGTCTGGGTTATGCCTGAGACTGCCAGAGGCTGCAGTGAAGACAGCAAGCAGGAGTCTCATCATCCTGGCTAGGAGATGAGGGGAGGCAGATTCCTCTGGATGGGAGTGAAGAGCCTGAGAAAGAACACTACTTGTATATAGTTAATGAGAAGTTCACAGCAAAAAGAAGCCGGTATTCCTGGTTGCAGAGCTACGCCACCAGCGGTGATGTAGGTGAGCCAGGTGAAGAGAGGCCATTGTTACGGCAGTGAGGAGTAGCCCCCCTGTGCTGTGTGGGAAGCCACTGAAAACAGGCAGGGTAGCGGTGAGGTAGAGCTAGGAGAGAGCTCCCTCTGGAACTGCAGTGTGCGTGCTACTGGAGCTACCCGGGACACTGGATGAATGGCTGGATGTGGATGAAAGTGCCGTTGCTGGAGGAAAACCAAAGGAAGTAAAGCTACAGTTTTGCCGGTGAAACGTTGTTGTGTGATTCTTTATACGCTGGTACACTCCATCACAGAAAGTCCCACATCACCTCTCCCCGCAACTAAAAAGAACCTGTTGGGAGGGCGAATTGCGCCGCTCCCGCTACTTTACATTTGGCGTAGTCGGCAGGATTGCGGTACTAAGAGGACAAAGACACAGACAAGCGTGGTGGGAGAGGGAGTCTCCCCACCCGCAGGTGTGCCGCCAAAGTTCAGGAACCTTGGGACTGGAGTTGTACGGGACGGCGTTTTACAGTGTACAGAGACTGTTTGTGGATTGCCAGGCCGAGCAGAGGGACTGCGAGACAGCGACGCCGCAGTGAGTAACCTGCAAGAATGTGCCTGAGGACACCAGTACGGGATGGCCGGCTAGCGAGAGGGCCAGTGCTGGGTGTAAGAAGATGGCGGACTGGCGTGGCGAGGAAGAAGATGGGCGTGGCCATTAGAAAGGGCGCCAAGAGTTTCCCGCCGGAGAACACCAGTGGAAGCTGAAAAAACAAGGCTTGGAAAAATGGGCTACTCCGCCCTGGGAGGCGCTATAAAGTTGAGGAGAAGCACCGGAAGAGAGCGAGGTGCTGGGGCAACACGTGAAGCGTGTGGAGAAGTTGAGTCTGAGGAGACGACTACGAGTAATGTACCTGAGTATGGCTGAGCAGCAACCAGAGGGGGCTGACCGAGAGGCCGAGCAGGCTTGCCCTGAACAACACCCGGAGGTTGAGGGGGCCGAGAGAGGGGCTGCAGCCGGTGCCGCCGCCGCGGAACCTGACCCATGGAGAACGCGCAAGTACCGAAATGACCGGGGGACGCAGAAGGAACGGGGAGGACCGGGCCTACCAGTTCTAAAACGTCATGGTGGGGCGGGCGCGTGGGTCCCGAAAAAAGGACCCCCGGGAGGTCATTGAATTTGACCGGGGGGCCGGGCGTTGGGCCCAACCCTGCATAAAGGGCCCCGGGGACGTGATCTTTGAAAATTCGGGGGGCATGAAGGGGTTTCTTTGAGCCCGAACGCTGCACAGCTTTACCGGGGAGAGCAGGTGGTTTTGGGTAAAGGCCGGGTCCTAAGGGTCTTGGGCTGCCGGGGTGGAAACCCCCTTCCCCCCCGAACCGTAGTGCCCACTGAGAACGGGGGATGAGGAGGGAGCGGGAGGACGTCCCGGGGAAGTCCGGAGCCGGAGGAGCCCTGATGCCGGCCAGGACAGGGCGCGGAGAGGGACCATCCGGGAGCGGCCCCCAGGGACGGAGCCCACCATCACTGTCAGCTCCTGTGTTTTAAATTGACCCCCCGCTGGTGACGGTCTACCCGGGGTGGGCAGGAGCGCCCCCTTTCCCGCAGGAAAGAGAGGTACCCCCGGTCGGGCGAAAACACCCCTTTCATTCGGGGGCCCATGCCCTGCTGATGGGGGCCTAGAGAGCTCAGGGGGACCCAGGGCCCAGAGCAATCAAGGGTTGGGGGCGGCTGTTTGGAAAATGGCGGGAGCCGCTATACAAGCCGTGAGTTGTTTGGGGTGCCCGGGTGCTGTTGCACCATTCCCCGGGGGGGGGGGGGTTCACTTTGTTGGGGGGCCAAAGGGACTGTGATAAAAAAGGGACGCTGAAACCCTTTTGCCCTGGTTTGTTATCACAAAGGGGGGTATGTTTGAAATGTTTACGGGGTTTAAAGGGATTTTGGGCAATTTAAAGGACGGAACCTTCCCCCCAGGGGTTTTGATAATATTGTGTTTATTATGCCAAGTTTTTTAGTTTATTGCACATTTTATTTGCCGGGTGAAAGGGTTATGCTGGGTGAAAGTAGAATACAGGACATTTTCCGGTTAAAGAGGGGGGGGAGATGTAGGATGTGCAAAGCTGTGATTCCTTTCGGGAAAGTTGGGAAATTGCCTGTACAGACTTGTAATGTTGATGGGAATGTTAGTTTAATAGCCATGGGGGCAGAAGGGTTATATGTAAATTGCATTGTATATACTTAAGATAAAGTGAAGGGAAATGTGAGTTTAACAGGTAGGGGTGTGCAGTAAGTTAGAGGTTGTTAATAAAAATTTCCTTTCCCATTTATTTCCCCGGGGCAACGCAGTGTAACCCCCCTCACCCAATGGGGAGCTGAGTCTCTGAAAAGGGGAGAAGGAGGGGGTAGCGTCAGCGGGGGGGATCCCTTAAATAGTGAATTTAGAAAAAGTCTGGGTTCGCCTGAGACGCAAGGGCGCAGTGAAGACAGCAAGCAGGAGTCTCATATCCGCTAGGAGATGGGGGGAGGCAGATTCCTCGGGATGGGAGTGAAAGCCTGAGAAAGAACACTACTTGTATATAGTTAAGAATTTTCACAGCAAAAAAAGCCGGTAGTCCGGTGGCAAGCTTCGCCCAGCGGGGGGTGGGTAGCCAGGGAAGAGGGGGCCTTTTGTTACGGCAGTGGGGAGAGCCCCCCTTTGCTGTGGGGGAAGCCACTGAAAACGGCGGGGGTAGCGGTGGGTAGAGCTAGGAGAGAGCTCCCTTGGAATGCAGTGTGCGGATGGAGCTACCGGGACACTGGATAAAGGGGATGTGGATGAAAGGCCGTGCTGGAGGAAAACCAAAGGAAGTAAAGCTACAGTTTTGCGTGAAACGTTGTGGATTCTTTATACGCGGTACACCCAACAGAAAAGTCCCACATCCCCCTCCCCCCGAACTAAAAAGAACCTGTTGGGAGGGCGAATTGCGCCGCTCCCGCTACTTTACACCCCTTTAGGTCGTAGGATGGGCCCAGACTCCCTATATATATGACTGCTTCAAAATGTCTTATTCTGATTTTGGAAACAAGCTTCTATTCCCACTCAGCATGACTTAAGTCCCCGTTTGAAAGAAGTCGACGAATGGAATATCTTACGCCTATCTCAAAACCAACTGGACCATTTGATCTTTTTGGGAAACCCTGGGATTTTTTACTGAAATCCGACTGACTCTAGCTTTCTATTTTGGTTTACTGGTTTGCAAATCTGGTTTTTGCACCTTAGTTTTTCCCCTTTGTGTCTTTTTCTTGGTCTTCCCCTTCCCACCCTGTTTTGTTAGCTGTCTTTATGTCTTGTGGGGGACTTTGTCATTCACCCGTCTCGGTCTGCTACTCCTGGCTCCAGATGAGGGCGCTATTGAATTGAGCCTAGGTTTTGACACACTAACCCATTGAGACCCCCTTGTTCAAAACTGCCTTTGTTTTCACACTTTGATTGCACGTATCTCTATGATAATTATTTTACGGCTTTGTTGAATGTATTTTGGTATTGAAAACCTTATTGAAAACTTTAATAAAAATTTACAGTTAAATAAAAAAAAAAGAAGCAGTAGTCTCTTAGTTGAGTGTGTCACATGGGTTTTACTCTCATATGTCTCTCAGTATGAACTTCCCCAAATTTATAAGATTTTTGCCTCCTTCTCTTAAATTCATTCCTGCTTAAAAAAGGGTTTTTTTTTTATGTTTGAAGGGGAACAAGAAAAACAACATTAACTGTAAAACATATAACATAAAGAGAGAAGTCGAGTGCAGGACGAGTGTTCTGCATTTATGAGTCTCTCAGACATGAGACTGTTCTTAGTCTTTATATGATGTTGCCTCCTGCCTATGAAGATCCGTTCCTGTTTAATCAGGTAGTTTTGTATGTTTGACAGGCAACAGGAATATAACACTAACTTTAAAACATGTAACACAGAGAGAGAAGTTGAGTGTAGCATATGTGTTCTGCTCTCGTACTTCTCTCAGACATGAGACTTTTCTTTGTTTTTATAGTATGTTGCCTCCTGCTTATTAAGGTTCATTCCTGTATACTCAAGTTGTTATGTACATCTGACAGGCTATGAGAACATAACAATAACTTTAAAACACATAACATGAGGAGGAAATGGGGGGGAAAAAAAAAGCGACAGGGGGGATGGGGGAGACGCACTGGGGGGGGGGCAATCCACCCCGCGGGCAGGGATCCGCCGATCCCAAGGGATCACCCTATACTGCTTACCCCGTTGTTAAACATTTAGTTTGAGGACTATTCATCGGACCATGGGTAAATTTGAACAGTCCCTTTAATTTTCCTGGTGTGTGCGGGAGAGTTTGAGAAATTTTCCACATCTGGAAAAAATGCTGTGCCCTTTGTTCTTTTGTGTTGTTTTTTCTACCCAATCCTGCGGAAAAAAAGTGTGACGCTTTTCCAAGAATATTTTTCAAGATGGTGGGTGAAATTGAATCCACATTGAAGGTTGCCTTCCTGCCGCTGCTGCTTTGTAAAAAAAAAGTTTTTGGGGGGTCTGTGGGTGGAAAAATATTCCTTAGGGGGGTACTAAAAAAGCCCAAAGTCATTTTTTGGGCATTTTTGGGAAAAGTTTCGAGGTAGATGAAAACCACATCTCCAAAAAACTTTTATTTTTGGACATTCCCAGACAGTGTAATAAATCTGCATGCGGGGGGTTTCATTTTAGACAAGGTATTTTCAGAGGTCCCACAGATACCTCGGTGCGGGGAAAATAGGATCTATGGTAATTTTAAAAGCCATTTTTTCCCCCTACAATGGAAGGCAAAGTTTTGCCGTTTGGGGAAAAGGGCAGCGGGATTGGAACGTCAGAGACGCAATTGCCAACAATATGAATCCCCCTTGTGATTTAGAAAAACCCAGGTTCGGGGGCAAATTTAGAATTTTGAAAAACCCTTTTTGCTTTTTGTTGCCTCTGTGAGTCGCGGAAGGGGACCTTTCCCCGTCTCTGTCTCCCAACCCCCATCACCTCTCGCCATACTCATGCCTGAAGATAGTGAAAAGGGGTGTGGGCCAGAATTGGGGATTTACTTTGTGCTTCATTAAAAAAGTAAAATTTTTCCTTGTATTTTTATCCACAAAGTCCACTACCCTTTCTACACCTTGATCATGCCAAATTTGGGAAATTTGGGGGGGTTTTCCCCCAGGAAATTTGGTTATGTAAAAAAGTGGTAAGAGTTTTGAGTTTTGTGGTTTTTTATTCAATATTTTTATGTTTTGTTCCAGGCGCCCAACTGTCTTATCACGGGTTTTTATTATGTCTTGGGAAAAAGCTAGGGGAGTGTGGGGAAATGGTAGCGATGCTCCCGCAACAAATTGTTGATCAATCTCAGGATCTGCAAAGTTTCGGATACCCACCAGCCAGTCTCCGATCAATCTAAGTTGTGATGCTAGGGTTTTATTTATGTTTTGCGGGAAATTTTTTCCCCCATGGCCCGTTTTTGGGTAACACCAGCAACTCACCTTTGGTCTTCGGTCACTCCATATGAAGGGCTAAGAGTTTGTGATTTATCTTTAAAATTTTTTGGGTTAAATAAATTGGTAGGACTGTAGAGGTATAAAAATTTAGGGAATATGATCATTTTCAATAAGTTTGCCCTACCCAATGGGGAGAGAGTAAATTTTTTCCATGTAGAAAACATTTTGTCTGTTTCCATCATCAACGGGAGAAAGTTGTATATATATATCATGGTGTGGTTCCTAGGAATTTGTACCCCGAGATAAGAGATGGTGTCTGTCCGCCAGGTGAATGGGTAATATACAGACCAATTAGGGTTAGCAGGACCTCTCAAGAGCAGTACCTCCGATTTTTCTTCATTTATCTTAAAGCCAGACAAGGACCCAAAGGCTCTCAAATCCTCCATGATTTTTGGTAACACTTGTTCTGGGTTAGTTATATATAGTAGGATGTCATCGGCAAAAGCTGAAATTTTGATTTGTTTTGCGCCGACCTTTATCCCCTCAAAAGGGGCGTTGGTTTCTAAGTGACGTATGAGAGGATCAATTGACAAATTAAATAGTAGAGGGGACAATGGACATCCCTGTCTCGTACCTCTGTAGATGGGGATTTTGGAGGGGGGTAGGTTGTTTATACTTAATAATGTGTGGCAGTTTGACTGACATTGACTCAGAAACATTAGGAACTGATTTCCAAAACCCCTGTCCCTTAGGGTGGTTGTAAGAAATTCCCATGATACAGAGTCAAATGCCTTTTTGGCATCTAAACTTAATAACATTGTTTTGGGATCTCTGCGTCTCTGGGTCCCTATCGTGGCTGCGATGGCCATTCTTATGCCTACAGTGGAGTGGCAATTTCTCAAGAAGCCCATTTGAGAAGGGGACAGCAGCGGGCCTAACATATCTTGTAGGCGATCCGCCAGGATCTTGGATAATATTTTGTAATCCTGATTTAGGAGTGAGATGGGGTGGTATGATTGTACTTGCTCCGGGTCCCTGCCAGGCTTCGCGATCAGAATAGTTTCGGATGCTAGGAATTCCTCTGATGTAATTTGTCCTTTGTATATTCCATTCAAATAATTAGTGAGGTGCGGCACGATGTGAGGGGTCAGTAATTTATAATATTCCGAGGATAATCCATCTGGACCCGGGGTTTTGTTATTGGGTAGGTTTTTGATAGTCGAGGCAACCTCTGCAGTAGTTAGGTCCATATCTAAGATCTCCTTGAGATCCCATGGTAGTTTGGGTAAAGAAAGACTGTTAAGAAATTTCCATGTGTTGGCCGAGTCATATGGTGCAGCCTTGTAGAAGTCTGTAAAGTATTTTGTGAAGATGGACTGAATGGAGGACGAGGTTTGCGTTCTTATCTGAGTGTTGGGATCTTTAAGGATGTGTACATGCCGCTTGGCAATCTTTGTTTTTTGAGTGCGTGCCAATAAGGAGCCAATCCTATTTCCCCATCTAAAGTATTTGTTCTTTATTGCCTCGATTCCCCACTTAGCCTGTCCCTGGAGGTATGTCTCCATTAAATTCTTTGCCTCTAAGTATTTTTCTTTAGTTCGTGTTGAGGGTGTGAGCACGTATGTCCGATAGGCTGATGTAAGGTCCGAGTTTAATTGGTCATATTTCTTTCGTGATTCTTTACTTCTAAGTTTGAGGTATGTGATAATATGTCCTCTGAGGACCTCTTTAGATGTGGGCCAGAAAAGGGGGATCTCAGAGACATGTTCCATGTTGTCATCTATGAAATTAGACCAATTCACAGTCAGATATTGTTTAAAGTCTTCTGATTGTAAAAGATAAGATGGAAAGCGCCATTTGAGTGTATGGGTTTGAGTTGCCTTCTGTACTAGAGACAGACTTACTGGAGCGTGATCTACGACTACTATGGTGCCCACCTTTGCCCCCGCGACCCGCGGGAAGAGATTTGAGGAGATGAGAAAGAAGTCAATTCGTGAGTGACTATTGTGCACATTAGAGTGATAGGTATACTCCTTTGCAGAGGGGTTTATCTGCGCCACAGATCGCAAAGGCCAAGATGGTCCAAGACAGTCAGCAGGCTGTGTAGTGAGCGTGTATCTTCCGCTGTTCCTGATGAGCGATCTAGATCAGATTGCAGGGTTATATTGAAGTCTCCTCCTATCACTATGTTCTGTAGTTGTTTGTCTATCAAAAAGTTGTATAATTCCGCGTAAAAATTAGCATTTGGGAGATTTGGGGCATAAACATTTATCAAGGAGTATCTGACTGTGTTTATGGTCACGTCTAACAACAGTAACCTGCCGTCTGGGTCAGCATAGGCATCATGTATTATTGTGGAAAGACTAGAGTGAAATAGAATTGCTACTCCTCTTGTTTTAGAGGTATATGTAGCTGAGTACTGCTCTCCTATCAATGGGGCCTTGAGAAAACTATCATCGCCAGTTTTCCAATGTGTTTCTTGTAATAGCATGACACTAGGGCGCATTTTTTTAAGATGATTTAAAACCTTTTTCCTTTTGACCGGTGTATTGAGTCCTGCTACATTCCAGCTGATAAATTTGAGGTTGGGTGATTGTGTGAGGTGTGTCTGGGTGCTAGTGGGTATGGTACTCATCCTATTCTGCTTGGGGTCCAGGTGGGGTCAAGTGATGTAATTTGTGATGCGGAGGGTCCACTGTCCCAGCAAGCAGGGAGAGCCTCCCCGTGAGTGATCCCTGGGGCAACAGATGCCCAAGCCGCGGGCGGGTGGGGCGAACACTGGGGAAGAAAGACAGGGGTTAACGACAACAGACATTGAAACCATGGTCCAACAATTAGGCTAACATAGTGCCAAATGGTGGCAAAAAACATTTGAATAATGAGTCAATTTTTTTGGAAGTATATAATCTCTCTGGCATTGTATGGCTATAAACACGTTAATGGGTAAGGCATCGCTAGTCCTGATTCTGTGGGAAAAGATGACGTCTCGCCTCCTACAGGTCTTCGTAGGCATGTGCTTTTCCCTCCACTGTTACTCTCAGGCGAGCTGGGTACTGTAACTGAAACCTGATGTTTTTCTCATATAGTTCACGGCACAGGGGCGTAAATGTCTTGCGTTTGGCAGAGACATTGGAGGAGAAGTCCTGGAAGATAAGTACTTTTGCAGTATCCACCTGGAGTAATCTACTTGTATGATATGCTTTCAGAACTTGCTCTTTGATAATCCAATTTGCGTATGACTCGTGATGACTTGTCTTGGTTTGCTGTTTCTCTCATGTGTGGGAGGTCCAGTTCTGTGGACCCTTTCAATTAGCAATGGATCGGGTGGTAGGTCTAGGTTCAGGGCTTTCGCAAGATCTTTCACCAGATATGTTTGAAGTTGGTCGCTTGTGATGGTTTCAGGGATCCCTACAAACCGGAAATTGTTTCTCCTCTCCCTGTTCTCAAGGTCTTCGAGCTTATCTCGGAGAATGATTTGTCCATTTTGACACTGTGTAATGTCTCTCTCATTTGCTTGAGTTGCGGCTTCACATGATGTCATTCGTGCTTCAAGCTCTCCAATCTTTTGGGCATTTTCTGTGATCTGAGACAGCGCTGTGTTTATTAATGTTTGTATTATATCGATCCGGCGATCAAAATAAGGTGTTAGCAATCTTGTCACCTCTTTTGCTACTAAGATTGCACATTCTGTGGTTGAGGTGTGTGAGGTTGTTGGGCTTGCCGCCTGGGAGAGGTTTGGAGGAGTGATGTCTCCGTCTGAAAGAAAGACTTGTGATGATTTATCTGGTGATGCATTAGAGCTCAAGGTCTTGGTTTGATTTTTTTCCTGTAGTTTCTTATTCTTATTTTCGATTGATTTAGATGCGGAAGGGGTTTGGGTGTTTTTGGGTTGTCTTTGTGGCATAGCTTGTGATTGTGATCTCAGATATTTGTCCATGTTTTAGTAAGAAGACATGGCAGACTGAGAGAAACAGCGCGATGTATGCCAGGAGATATTTAAGAATGCATTTAACATTCCATTAAGTTAGACCTCACCTTGTTGTTGATATTATATCGAACTGTTGGTTAGGTCTTAGGCTTCACAAGGTGAGCGACAGATGAACTATTATTGCTTGGGCTACATTATAAATCTGTAAACACTATTATACAAACAAGGCCCACTAGATGGCACTGTTGGTGTTTAAAGAAGAAAGTACTCTTATTGGCAGACGTGCAGAAGAGATCAGTGTTAGGAATCGCTGTTAGTGATTGTTCAAGCAAAGAGGGTTCACTCAGCTTTGAAAATGTCCGTTCTGAACGTGAAGTATACCTTGAAAGCTCAACAGAGCTAGCAGTGCAGATAGAAGCTACAAAACATATGTGACAGTCAGCAATCACTAAGGTTCAATGCTGGCAAGCAAGAAAGATGAGAAACAAAAAAAAAAAAAAAAAAAAAGTAATCAGCAGGAGCTCTCTGGCGTAGCTGAACCCTAGCTGCTGGATAGAAGCGGTCCCCTAACAGTACACAGTGAGGGTAGCTGTAACTGAGCAATGCGTTTGATGTCCACTAGGCGGTGCTGTTGGTGTATGAATGCCTGTTAACAAAATTACAGGGGAGGCTGTTGCTGAAACTGACCCAATCAAAGGAGGTGTACTCAGTTGCAACGAGATCTGGATTGGATGTAGGGTTTAAATCTCGTTTTTAAGTTGGAGATGGATTCAGCGTTAAAGTAGAAATATAGGCATACAGTGAGAATGACTATGTTGTTTGTAGACAGTAGTATTCAATGACCAAGGAGCTCCTAGTGATCAGGGGTAGAATGATCCCTAGCCTCTCTTCTGATGGATCGTAGGTAGCGATCAAGGAAGTGTGAGTCACTCTTCAGACAGGTGTGTGTTAGTGTTCAATCAAAGCAAGTTGTTAGGGGAGTGTGGTTTGAAGATGGTTGATTGTCCTGCCCTTTGCTCTGTAAGTTGGGAGGGAAACAAAAAGGCGATTTTCCCGCCCTTGTCTCTTCGATAGTGTCAGAAGAATAGCAAAATATCGTCTGTCCTCACCAATACCAATATAGGTCTAGAGGCCAGAAGGTAAGTTAAACTGTCTCACAGGTTCCCCTGAAGGTTGGTGCGATTCGGCAGTGCAAGAGCAGGGAATACTGGCTTACTTGCCGTTAGAGAAGGAGGGACCCAAAATGGCTGCTCTTCCTGCCTTGTCCTTCTTGACAGCACTTGGGGGTGGGCAAGATGGCTGTCGTTCCCGCCACAAGTAAGGCTAATGGCAGTTCCCTTAATGTATACATTAGAACGACCTCACCTCCTTATCGACGTGCGAAAGGCCCGTTGAGGCAGGTTCTGTGTCCGAGATGTATGGTGGTGGTGTCTCAGCTTGTACGGTGGTCGCAGCCTGTAGTCGTGGTTGTGCGGGTCTCAGGGCCCGCAGTCCGTCAGATCGTGGCCTTTGTTAATTAAGGAGCAGGAGTCGCTGATGGTGGAGTGTAGCAACCGAGCTGGAGAAGGTCTGGCACTGGGCATACAGACCGAACTAGCAGCCAAGTCCTCAGCTTCCACGCTCACACCGCCGCAGGGTCACTAGCGTTCAGGAGCCATCATCAGGCTGTACTTGCGGTCGGGGTACAGCTTGTCCCAGTCCGCCGCTGTTGCGTGTCAGTGGCACCCGCGCTCCTCTCTCTGCCTCACCAGCAGCGATCCGGCGATCCCTCTTCGATGCGAACAGTCGGGCGAGAGGTTTGCTGGTGCGCGCTCTGTCGAAGTGTCCCGTGCTTCGGCTGTTCGCAGCGGGAGGTGGTCACATCAAGCCAGGTAACGATCTGCGGCACCGCGCAGGGAGCCAGAGGTAGAGGCGGTGTCTCCATCAGCTGGAAGCCGCACTCCCGTCGATTGTGAGCTGTTGTGCTGGGATCGCGGCAGGTAACGCGGTGGTGTGGGTCCCAAGATGGCCGCCGCTGTAGACGACAAGGCTCTTCGGAGGTATAACAGTCCTCCTTGACCTCCGGGAAATATGGTATGGGGCTCCACTGCGGGATTCAGATGCCCGTGGCTCCTTTTCAGTCGCTTGTAACAGCTTCTGGGCTGATTATTGTTGTTAGAGTCCGATATTTAGGAGCTGATCCGCAGGAGCTTACTTAAAACGTGGCCACGTCCAGTAGCACCTCCCCTGGAAGTCGCCTCTTCTATTTAATCCAGGGATTACACTCCTTCAAGCAAATAGTTGCTATACCGACTGACAGTAACAATTACAGTGCCCTGCGAAAGTATTTTGCCATATTACAGGCTTCTAACATTGAGATATAAAATTTTAATTTTTTGGTGAAGAATCAACAAGTGGGACACAATTGTGAAGTGGAACAAAATTTATTGGATATTTTAAACTTTAGTAAAAAATAAAAAACTGAAAAGTGGGGCGTGCCAAGTTATTCGGCCCCCTTAAGTTAATACTCTGTAGTGCCACCTTTTGCTGCGATTACAGCTGCAAGTCGCTTGGGGTCCGTTTATCAGTTTTGCACATCGAGAGACTGAAATTCTTGCCCATTCTTCCTTGGCGGAGCTGGAGCTCAGTGAGGTTGGATGGAGAGAATAATCTCCGTCCAAGTCTCAAGTCTTTTGCAGACTCCAACAGGTTTTCTTCCAGAATGGTCCTGTATTTGGCTCCATCCATCTTCCCATCAATTTTAACCATCTTCCCTGTCCCTGCCGAAGAAAAGCCCAAACCCTGATGCTGCCCCCACCATGTGTGACAGTGGGGATGGGGTGTTCATGGTTATGAGCTGTATTGCTTTTACGTCAAACATATCGTTTTGCATTGTTGTCAAAAAGGTCGATTTTGGTTTCATCTGAGCCGAGCACCTTCTTCCACATGTTTGGTGTCTCCCAGGCCGCCCCTTCTACCACATGTTTGGTGTCTCCCAGGCCACACCTTCTACCACATGTTTGGTGTCTCCCAGGCCACCCCTTCTACCACATGTTTGGTGTCTCCCAGGTGGCCCCTTCTCCTACATGTTTGGTGTCTCCCAGGCGACCCCTTCTTCCACATGTTTGGTGTCTCCCAGGTGGCTTGTGGCAAACTTTAAATGAGACTTTTTATGGATATCTTGGAGAAATGGCTTTCTTCTTGCCACTCTTCCATAAAGGCCAGATTTGTGCAGTATACGACTGATAGTTGTCCTATGGACAGACTCTCCCACCTCAGCTGTAGGTCTCTGCAGTTCATCCAGAGGGATCATAGGCCTCTTGGCTGCATCTCTGTTCAGTCTTCTCCTTGTTTGAGATGAAAGTTTAGAGGGAAGGAAGGGTCTTGGTAGATTTACAGTGGTCTGATACTCCTTCCATTTCAATATGATCGCTTGCACAGTGCTCCTTCGGATGTTTAAAGTTTGGGAAATATTTTTGTATCCAAATCCGGCTTTAAACTTCTCCACAACAGTATCACGGACCTGCCTGGTGTGTTCCTTGGTCTTCATGATGCTCTCTGTGCTTTAAACAGAACCCTGAGACTATCACCGAGCAGGTGCATTTATACGGAGACTTGATTACACACAGGTGGATTATATTTATCATCAGTCATTTGGGACAACATTGGATCATTCAGAGATCCTCACTGAACTTCTGGAGTGAGTTTGCTGCAGTGAAAGTAAAACGGCCGAATAATATTGCCCGCCCCATGTCAGGAAAAAGCCCGTCCCGCCAGCCCACTCGAGGGTCAACGCCCTGACTTGGGGTATATCGTGACGTTGCGCTGCCCCCTAGGGGGACACAAGGTCAGCCAGATACTGTTCCACCATTAACTCCTGTCCACACGGGCACAGGGAGAACCCAGGAGGACGAGAGAACACACTCCTCGCCAACGACCCTGAACGGCTAAGAGAGATTTGTTTACCCACACTGGTTAAACAATAATCTGCCCATCTAATAGGCTGCCACCAGTTTCTAGTTTAGTTATAAGACCGGTCCGTTATCGACTTATGACAAGGCCAGGAACCAGCCTTGGGGTAGCTATATATTATAGACTGAGTAGTAGGCGTGTGAGGCCGATGATCAAGACAGATTAATTCAGATTAAAGTTTATAGACTTAATTAGCCTTGGAGGGCACACTAGACCAATATATACAAAATGATAATAATATACAAATAAAAGTCAGAGGTGCAAATATAAGTAAATATATACATATTTACATATACATACATACTTTTATTTACATATATAATAAATTTATTTACTTATATAATAAATATATGGGTTACAGACAAAGGCAGTAAAATGTGTCCAGTTACCTGAGATTGGTTTGGATCTGGGCTCACATGGGGGGTAGATGTGGCCCTGTGCTGCGTGGAAGCTTCTGGGAATGCTGTCAGGTACCCCCTCCTGAATGCCATGACTGGGCACACCTGGGCCTCCTCCTTATATCTGTGATGGGACAGCCCACATCGCAGCCCCCTACTACACCCCTGGGATGGTCTATAATCTCCACCCACTCTGGCCATGCTATTTCTGACTGAAAAACCAAAATGGGCCATACCTCGGCAGGGCATTGGCACAGAACGGAACCAGTGGCAGCATCAGAAGCGGCTGGGCCTACACTACGCCCTGATACCAGATACCACGATCCTAGGTGCTCCCTAAGTCCAGTTCGCAATTTCTCAGTCCCCCGGCCTCGTGCAAACATGGGAGTGGTGGCTATGTGTGCAGGGAGTTCCATATTTTAAGATATGAAATTGGGGTATACCTCGGATCCACGATTTTCTAATAAATCTTTATGAAATATCGGGGCCGCTGCGGCTAGGAGGCATTTGGTTCAAGTCTTTGAAGCTGAGAGTTTGAGCTAATTAAGTTGCATAAGGATCCTTTCATGGGTTGACCTCCTGCTGAGCTAGCTTCCTATAGAAGGGCATTTAGAATGGGTCTTGCTGGGCTAATTAATGTGTAAATTGTATCTTTCCTGGTGGCTGGGGGCTATTTGTGAAATCTGACCAGATACGAAGTTGGAGATGAAGTTATTTTTTGCGTGAATTTTCCTCACACCCTATTTTTCAGGTTTTTTTTTTTTTTTTTTTTTAAAGTTTAAAATAACCAATACATTTCACAATTTATAAATTGTCATAGTGCATTTGTGGTTTACATGATTTGGTGTGAATCATGTAGATTACAATATATTGGATGTACGACAAGAAGCCTACACATTAGAATACGTGAACATCTCTATGATATTACACATACGAGTTTAAGAAATGTGTCTGGAGCTTCTAAAAATTTCAGAGATATACACCAAGCTAATCTTGATACGTTTAAAGTGAGAGCAATAGAAATGGTTAATCAACCCCAGCGAGAGGAGAGATAGAAAGAAGTGTTTTAAAGAATAGGCTTTTTGGATCTTGATGTTAGAAACTAGGTATCCACAAGGATTAAACTATGAATCAGACCTGTTTATATATATTATATATATATATATATCATATATATATATTATATATATATTATATATATATATATATATATATATATATATTATATATATTATATATATATAATATTGCATATGTTTATTGTTATGTTATATTTTTTTTCATGTCAACCAACATAGGGTTAAATTTCAGCTGCATTGTCTGGTTGATTCATGGAAGGAGTATCAAAGAAAGCTTACAGCTATTATTTGAATATTATGACTAAGAGCCAAGCATTAAGGCTCGAAACACCTCAATATGTGGTTGCTTTTAACATGTGTTTTTTTAAACCTATTTCAATAAAGGTGCGTTTTATCCAATTTGGATTCCATCTTGTACAAGTGCTGGAAAACCTTTCAAAACTCATTCACTTCCTTCCTGAGCTGCTACAGCCGGCTGCTTGTTACGAAGACAATGTGCTTATCTGAGGAGGGTGCGGACCACAACACAGCCTGGAGACGATTTGGTAAGCGTTTTCCCATTATTAACTTTTACTTGCATATTTCTATGGAAGAATGGCGAACCATATGGCAGAGGGCGCCTTACACCTCTGTTTCTAATTTGTACAAAGAAAATCAATACAAAATCTTGATGATGTGGTATCACACGACGGCCGTTATACACAAACTTACTCCAATGATCCCAGAGAGCTGTTGGAGATGTGATATAGGGAATATTTTTCATATCTTTTGGGAATGTCCTAGGATTCTGAGTTTCTGGAGGAAGGTCAAACTGCTAATCAAGGATGTCACAGGGCTGAAAGCACCTCCAGATCCTTTGTGCTTTTTACTTAACTTGACTACAACCCCAGTCAGGAAACAGACGTTGAAAATGGCCCTTCACATCCTTACCGCTGCTATGTGTCTGATCTCACTGTTCTGGAAGCGTCGTGTCCCCCCCCTCAATGTGTGATGTAATACAACGAATCACGGATATTAGAAGGATGGAATCTCTGACCGCGTCCTTGAACAATACCTTAGAGCTTTTTGATAGTATTTGGTATCAGCGGGATACATATTTGATTGTCAGAGGCTTATAAGTTGTAGACTCTCACATTTCATCTTATTACTTTTTTTGTGCTGAACAGATAGAACAGGATGCTCTTTCCCCCCACCCCTTGTACCCCTTCTGCTGGGTCTTGTTAAGTGTGTGTCTGGTCTTTAATGAAAAAGTGCAGTTTATTTGTTTATTTTTGTGATAAGATATTATACACAGTTTATATACTTTGCTGCAAATGAAATGTTCTATTACTTATACCACCGTTGTTTATGTCAGCTAATTGTATTGTACTATATACTTAAATAAAAATACAGTTAAAACAAAAAAAAAAAATTCAACATGTAGACTTTTCGAAATACATTGCTCTTTTGATTTTACTTTAATCAGCACACACAGGTTTCTAAGGTTACCTGACCATAACTCTATTTGATTAGAGCTGGGAGTGATGTCACCATGGTCAGGAGAGCTCACTCTAGAGCAGGCCAATTGTCTGTTGTTTACAGATAAGCAATTGTTTTCACTCCTCAGAGCACTTGTAACCTAAGTTTACTGAAGATAACATCTCCTTCACTTGTCAGTGTCAGGGCTCAGCTAGTTATAGAGAACCAATATCCAAGAGAGAAGCATAGGCGGCACTCACTATTTCAGGATAAAAAAACTTCTTTAATCCAGATTCAAGTATAGCAGCATAAAATCAGGACGGATGGCCACAGCAACGTTGCTGTGGCCATCAGTCCTGATTTTATGCTGCTATACTTGAATCTGGATTAAAGAAGTTTTTTATCCTGAAATAGTGAGTGCCGCCTACATTCTTCTCTTGGATATTGGATCTCGACGATACCTAACTACTCGGGCAGAGCACCGCT
Source organism: Phyllomedusa bahiana (assembly GCA_025379985.1). NCBI lineage: Eukaryota > Metazoa > Chordata > Amphibia > Anura > Hylidae > Phyllomedusa > Phyllomedusa bahiana. Next base: position 30,278 of record JAODAL010037627.1, read on the forward strand.
TACTACAGGCTTTACTTGGAGATTGTCCGTATGTATTTCCATCACGGGTAAAGTGAAAATTTACGCTGCAGTGGCCTCCTGGTGCCGGTCGGTGTGTTTCTCTATTATATACTGTAGTTATAGAGAAGCTTAATATGCTAATCACTGTCATAGAACCACCCAAAGCTGGACAGAGGCAGAATATAAGAAAATCTGATTGTGAATTTAAAACTGCAGGGTGAGAAAACCCTTTCAAATATATGTCCACACCATCCCCATAGAACATCAATAGAAAAGCCAAGCTGTATTCTACACAGCTTGGATTTTCTGATGGTCGGATTTCAAATCCAAACACCGTAAAAAAAAAAAAAATGGAACAGGCACATTCTTCCGGCTGGATTCTTTAATCAGAATCCAACCAATATTTTGTTAGTGCTGTGTAACCGTACCCGAAAACTTTTTCAGGCCTGGTGCTTAAGGGGTTAAAAATAGGGATCAATGATTACTCTAACGAGTACAATAGCTTATCAGTGAAACAACAGCTAATCTTGTTAGAAATTATTTTATGGATGCTCAGTCTGTTTGTGGTGTGATTTCATTTCTTGCTCTCTGCTCAAATCAGATAACAGTATGGTCTGGTATGCAGGTTTCCATAGAAACCTGTATGCACTCAGAACACATAAAATGTCTCTTATCTCATAACTAAAGTGAAATATATTGAGCAATGCATTTAGAAAAAGTCTCCATTTAACTGTCCCATCATGTTGAGAGCTAATCTTTTGAGTGAGTAAACTCCTTTAGTGAACAGCTCAGTTTTTCAGTTTTTGCAATGACCGATTCGAGTGGGGCAGAGTCCTCTCTCCCTCTGTGCCAGTTGTTAGTTAGCATTGCCATTGTACTTTGGTTTTAACAAAGTACAATGGAGCATCTTAGTTATGAGGGGAGGTTAGTAGAATTGAACTTATTTAGTCTTGAGAAAAGACGGCTCTGGGGCGACATGATTCATTTATATAAGTATATAAATGGTCCCTACAAAAAGTATGGGGAAAAATTATTTCATGTAAAGCCCCCTCAAAAGACAAGGGGACATTCCCTTCGGCTGGAGGAAAAAATGATTCAATCTCCAGAGGAGAAAAGCGTTCTTCACTGTAAGAATTGTAAATCTTTGGAATAGCTGCCTGAGGAGTTGGTCACAGCAGGAACAGTTGGGCGTTTCAAGAAAGGCTTAGCTAACTAACTGAAACGAAAAAATATTAATGTGTACGTAGCTATGTAAAATTCTGGATCCTGGCTGGTGGCGGCTCTGGGGTCAGAGATGGGGTCTCCCCTAGAGCAGATTGGTTCTCACCTTGTGGGTTTCAGGGTATTAACCAGTGGGGAGGCTGAGCTTGAACTCCTTGTCTCCTTACCTTCACCCACAGTTTACCCACCCTTGGTTGAACTTGATGGACACATGTCTTTTTTTCAACCGTACTGTGTACACTACCGTTCAAAAGTTTGGGGTCACTTAGAAATTTCCTTATTTTTGAAAGAAAAGCACATTTTTTTTTTCAATGAAGCTAACATTAAATGAATCAGAATTACACTCTATACATCGTTAATGTGGTAAATGACTATTCTAGCTGCAAGTGTCTGGTTGTTAATGCAATATCTACATAGGTGTATAGAGGCCCATTTCCAACAACCATCACTCCAGTGCTCTAATGGTACATTGTGTTTGCTAACTGTGTAAGAAAGCTATCTGGAGCATTACATTTGTTGGTTCGATTAAACTTGCGAAATGGCCAGAAAAGAGAACTTTCACGTGAAAACGACAGTCTTTTTCTTGTGCTGAAGTTTGATGGCTATTCCATGCGAGAAATTGCCAAGAAACTTAAGATTTACTACAGCTGTGTGCTACTCCCTTCATAGGATAGCACAAACTGGATCTAACCAAAGTAGAAAGAGAAGTGGGATGCCCCGCTGCACAACTGTGCAAACAAGACGGGTACATTAGAGTCTCTAGTTTGAGAAATCGATGCCTCACAGGTCCTAAGTGGCAACTTTATTAAATAGTACCCGAAAAATGCCAGTGTCAACGTCTACAGTGAAGAGGCAACTCCAGGATGCTGGCCTTCAGGGCAGAGTGGCCAAGAAAAAGCCATATCGGAGACTAACTAATAAAAGGAAAAGATGAATATGGGGGGAAAGAACAACAACATTGGACAGAGGAAAAATTGGGAAAAAAAAGTGTTATGGACAGACGAATTAAAAAGTTTTAGGTGTTTGGATCACACAGAACATTTGTGAGAGGCAGAGTAACTGAAAAGATGCTGGAAGATGCCTGACGCCATCTTGGAGGTAATGTGATGGCCTGGGGTTGCTTAGGTGCTGGTAAAGTGGGATATTTGTAACTGGCAGGAGCCCTATTTCACTTTTTGCACCAGGGCCCAAGAACTTAAACTTATGCCTCTGCTTGTACATATGATATATGTGGTGACAGCAAGAACAACCAAATGGGGAATATATGAAGGTTCATCTGGCAGAGGCATAGTTATAGGAGGTGCAGCGGTAGCAGCCGCTATGGGGCCCTGCATCCGGAGGGGGGCCCAAGAGCCCCTTAGACACATAAGACAACACCGGTAGTGGAAATGGCACATGATAATGGGGGAGGGGGGTTCATTTAACTTTTGCACTAGGGCCAAGAACTCTGCAGGCGGATTTAGCTTAGATGGCAGTACCATTGGTGGCAGCGAGAACATGGCAGTGGAGAACCTAGACAGATGGGGAGAAGCTGTAATTACAAATCGATAACAGTAAATTGGATTCCTTGGAACAACGTAGAGAACGTGAAGAAAATGTGGCTGATAGAGTGAGAGAAAAAATTGAGAGGCTAAAATACTAAATTATGTTCAATGGCTAACTGAAAAGATGAGGACAGCTTGCTAGCAGGGGCATAGTTTTAGGGAGTGCAGCGGACTACATAACACGGCAGTACCATTGGTGGCAGCGAGAACATGGCAGTGGGGAGCATGGAGGTTCCGGTTCGACAAGATAAGGCGATGGGGAACAGTGAGGTTCCGGTTCTACAAGATTAGGCAATGGGGAACTGTTTTGCCAAGTTTTTTCAAAACAGGTCCTAGGTACAGCTTTAAAGAAGGCCAGTCAGTCAGGATACAACACAACTTTATTTAACATAGTGTAAGGTGGCAACAGCAGGAAGGGTTTACAATGGCGTATACATCCCGGCCAGGGTCCTTGCGTGCACCTTCCGATGTCCCGACACATGCCCCCAAGGTAAGGAGCCTTGGGGGAATGAAGGTCAAAATTAGATGGTTTGGACAGTACAGACTGTCGACATTTTGTTTAACACATTTAAGGTTAGTATGGCTTCAGCCATTTCCTGGGTCGGCCTTTCATTGGGAGTGAGCATAGAGCAGGTGGGTTTGCTCACTCCCATGACTCCACCCCGGGGGTTACCTGGAGTATAAAAGTCAGCAGGTAAGCTGACTAGGGTGGTTAAAACCCCCTGGCTACCTTTAAGCCTTGGGTTGGAGACCTGCGGGAAAAACCCCAGCGGGAACTTACAGACTGTCAGTTAGCTGGTCTCTGTTAGCTAGAGCCCAGACGGGCAGGCGTTTTGTTTTTTGTTTGTTTTTTGTGCATGCACTTTGCAATTTGTTTGCTCCCAAATTTAAAATACAGAACCCCTGTATTTTTTCACCTGGAATATGTCTCTGTCTCTGCCTGAAAACGTGAGTCACGATCCCAGAGCCGTTAAAGCTCACACATGGTGGAGGACTCATTGGGCAAAATAGAGGAAGTACTCTTCTGGACAGAGAAAAAACGTATGTCCTGGGTGCAAGCAGCTACCGCACAGTCAGCAGAGGCGGCTTTAAAATGGATGAGTTGGTGAAGCAGCTAATTCAAGCCAACGCTAACCTCCAGCTGATGGCGGCCAAGCCAGCAGAAAGCGCACGAAGAGCCATCCGGGTGCAAGCTGAGAAAATCGCTGTTAATTGAGACCCACCAAGCCACGGTGAAGGAACAACAGCGGGTTTAAACCACACGCGCAGCAACAGCTACAGACCCTGGCTGCAAGGCCAGAAGTACCAACAACCCGCTCATTTTCACACCCCGCCAGGTGGTGCAAAGTTCCCTGCGCAAGATGCCCCGGAATGACGACATCGGGGCTTACCTGGGGACCTTTGAGCGGATAGCGGGAAGAGAGCAGCTGCCTTTTGGACCAGTGGGCGGATGTCCTGGTCCCTTCCTAACGGGCGAACCGCAGAAGGCCTACTTCGACCTCGGTCCAAGACCCAAGGACTACCCCAAAAACTGCGGGGGGAGATCCTGGCCCGACTGCAGGTCACCCTGGCCGTACGGGCCCAGAGAGTGGCAAGCCTGGGAGTTTAAATTGCCAAGCCCGCCAGGTCACAAATGAAAGACCTGTTCCACATTACCAAGTGGCTACAGCCGGAGACCCACACACCTGCCCAGGTTGGTCGAGGCGAGTGGTCGGGTGACCTTTTTGGGGCGGGCCCCTTCCCCATCAAGCTCCAGAGGGCTGGGTAACACCGACCCAAAAGCGTGGACAAACCCTGGTCGCGGTTGTGGAACGGTACAGCGTTTTACAGAGGATTTCCCTGCAAGTCCAAACATACCCCGGGGAATCCGCAGACCTCCACCGCGGTAAGACTGCTCCTGTCCCGAAAGGGGGGTCACGGGTATACGGAAGGGGGGAGAGGCTACCTACCCCAAAACGGGACCCTGTTTCTAAGGCCTGGGACCCCTTAGTCTGCTGGCGGTGCCAAGGACTGGGACATGTGGCGGCACGTTCCCCGGCAGGGAGGAACCCATGGAATGTGGGTTGGTGAGGCGTACCTCCTGGTTTGCCCGGCCCCTCATATTCCACTCGGGTCGCTGCTGGAAGGATCGACGAGAGTGCTCTGTTACAATTAATGGACATTTGGTGCAGGCCCTCCTGGACTCGGGGAGCTTTGTGACCCTTGTGCAAGCCCGACTGGTGAGCCCAGAGCAACTACTCTCGCGCCGGATAGGGGTAGTTTGTATCCATGGGGACCCAGGGACTAAACCCTTTCTGCCAACTGGCAATAGAGATTGCCTGTGGGGTCATCCAACATGAGTGGCCGTGTGACCAGTTTACCTCACAGCGCAGTTGTTGGCTGTGACTTTCCTCTGTTTTGGGATCTGTAGGGAAATAAAACTGGTAAAAATGTATCATGATGTACCGCTGTAAGTGACGTGTGCCAAACAAGTGGCGATGTTGAATCTGTGCCTTTTCCCTTGTCGGTCCGGGTGGAGATCCAGAGGAGACCCCCTCTGAGTTAGAACTTTCCTCCTTGCCAGTCTCGAGAGGGAATTTTGGCACAGAGCAAGTGAGGGACCTTAACCCGGGTAATGTTGGAAAAGCGTAAAGGGAATTGATGGGAAGACCAAAAGGAACCAGGGGAGGGGGTTGGCCTACCCTCACTTCGTCGTACGGGGCAATTTTTTTGTACCGGGTTTAAAAAGACAAACCCAAGAGAGGTGGTGGAGCAGTTGGTGGTAAACCCCGAACACATTGTCCGTATGATCTTAAAACTGGCACATTCCCATGTTTTTGGGGGACACTTGGGGCGGGGAAAACTAGGGAGCGGGTAGAGCGGAACTTCTACTGGCCCGGCAAACTACAAGGCCGTGGAAGAGTTCTGTCAGTCCCCGCCCGGAGTGTCAGGTCCAGCCCCTAGACCCAAATTTCCGGAGTCCATTGGTTCCTCTCCCCATTTAGAGGTACCATTTGAGCAGATTGGCATGGATCTGGTCGGTTCCCTCCCAAATCAGCTAGAGGGCACCAGCAAAATCCTGGTCATACTAAATTACGCCACCCGCTACCCCGAGGCTTTTACCCCCCAGAAACACCTCCTCTAAAGGGATAGCTAGGGAGTTGTTCCAGCTATTCACCCGTACCGGGATCCCCAAGGAGATCCCGACCGTCTCAGGGCAAACCCCCTTTTATGTCCAAGGTAACCAAAAAAACTATGCCGCCTGCTAAAGATTGCCCACCTGCGCACCTCCGTGTACCATCCCCAGGACCCATGGCTGGTCGAGCGCTTTAATAAAACCTTAAGGCATGTTAAAAAAGGTGGTGGACAAGGATGGTAGGGATTGGGACCACCTGTTGCCCTATCTATTTTCGCCATCCGGGAAGTCCCACAGGCATCCACGGGGTTCTCGCCATTCGAGCGCTATATGGGAGACATCCCCCAGGGCTCCTATATAGCCAGAGAAACCTGGGAGCAAGAGGGAAACCCCTTACAGAAGTGTCATAGAGCATATAGCTGATATGCAGGACAGGATCCCCGGCAGTGATGCCTATTGTAAGGGAGAACATGCTACAGGCCCCGGAAGCCCAGGCCCGGGTTTTACAACAGGACCCCAAGAAGGGCAGGTCTTTTGAGCCCGGGGACAGGGTGCTCGTACTTGTACCAACCGTAGAGAGCAAGTTTCTAGCCAAGTGGCAAGGCCCCTATGAGATCTGTGGGAAAGGGTGAGTGAGGTGAATTACAAGGTTTTCCACCAGGGAAAAGAAAAAACCCTACCAAATTTACCATATTAACCTCATCAAACCTGGAAGGACCGAGAAAGCCTGGTGGCTGCAAGGGGAGTCGGGAAGTCCCAAAAAAAGGAGCTACCCCCCGTCCGTATCGCAGAGTCCTTGTCAGAGGTCCAGAGACAGGAGGTCAGGAGGGTTTCCCACAGAGGGAAAAACCGAGGGGGCTTCTCTGAACTGCCTGGCCGAAAAAGATGTCATCCAAACATGACATTTTCACCGAGCCTGGACAAAAGGTGCGGTTGAGACCCACAGGTACCCGGAAGCCCAGAGGCAAGCCATATCAGAAGAGGTGAGGAAAAAAGCTAGCCCCTGGGGGTAATAGAGAAGTCCCAAAGTGGGTGGTCCAGCCCCATCGTGATTATTCCTAAAACCAGATGGTAGCTTGCGGTTTTTGTAATGACTTCCGCAAGTTAAATGCCCACTACAAATTCGATGCCTACCCCAAGCCAAGGCTCGACGAGCTGATCGAGAGGTTTGGGACCCAGCGGGGGTATATGACCACCTTAGACCTCACCAAAGGGTATTGGCAGGTTCCCCTACAGATCAGGCCAAGGAAAAACGGCTTTTCCAACCCCCGAGGGGCCCCTTCCAGTATGTTGGGCCTTCCCTTTGGTTTGCATGGGGCCCCTGCGACCTTTCAGAGGTTAATGGACATATCCTGCAGCCGCATATAAAAACTACGCACCGCATACCTGGGTGATGTGGTGATCTACAGCGCCCATTGGGATTCCCCTCTGGCTTTAAAATGCAAGCGGTTCCTTGACGCGATAGGGCTGCCGGTCTAACGGCCAACCCACAGAAGGGGCGCGATAGGGCTAGAGGAGGGTCGCTACCTCGGGTATAATATCGGCCGAGGGGTCATAAAACCCCAGGTAGACAAGCTCGAAGCCATTCAGAATTGGCCTCAACCTGTGTCCAAGAAACATGTTAGAGCCTTCCTGGGCATTGCAGGTTATACAGGAGGTTTGTGCCAGGGTTTGCCACAATAGCGCCCCTCTCACAGATCTCACCAAGCGAGCAAAATCCACCATAGTAAAGTGGAACCCAGAGGCCGAGCAAGCCTTCCAAAAGCTCAAGGAAGTTCTTTGTAAGAGGCCTGTAATGATCACCCCTAATTTTCGGGGGAGTTCCTGGTGCAGACGGATTGCTCAGAAGTCGGCTTAGGGGCAGTCTTGTCCCAAAGGGTTTAAGGGGGGAAAAGCACCCCGTCGGGGACCTCAGCCGGGGAAGCTAAACGCAGCCGAAAAAAATTATTCAATTGTAAGAGGGAATGTTTGGCCCAAAGTGGGCAATCGAGTCGCTCAGGTATTACCTGGTTGGAAGGCAGTTTAGGGTAATCACGGATCACTCCCCGCTAAAAATGGATGGCCCAAAATAAAGGGAAGAATGCGAGGGGTGACCCGGGTTTCCTGGCCCTACAGGACTTTAAGGTTCTGTGTTGAACACCGTCCAGGGTCCCAAAAGCAAACGCAGACGCGTTATCTAGAGTTTCATAGTTTCGGGCACAAGGTGCTCCGCCCCACAGTCTGAGCCCGAGGGGGTGGGGATATGTAAGGTGGCAACAGCAGTAAGGGTTTACAATGGCGTATTTCATCCCGGCCAGGTCCTTGCATGCACCTTCCGATGTCCCGACACATGCCCCCAAGGTAAGGAGCCTTGGGGGAATGAAAGGCCAAAATTAGATGGATGTCGACAGTACAGACTGTCGACATATGTTTAACACATTTAAGGTTAGTATGGCTTCAGCCATTTCCTGGGTCGGCCTTTCATTGGGAGTGAGCATAGAGCAGGGTGGGTGCTCACTCCCCATGACTCCACTCCGGGGTTTACCTGGAGTATAAAAGTCAGCAGGTAAGCTGACTAGGGTGGTTACAACCCCTGGCTACCTTTAAGCCTTGGGTGGAGACCTGCTGGAAAACCAGCAGGGAACTTACAGACTGTCAGTTAGCTGGTCTCTGTTAGCTAGAGCCCAGACGGGCAGGCGTTTTGTTTTTGTTTGTGTTTGTGCATGCCTTGCACTTTGCATTTTCTGTTTGCTGCCAATAAAATACAGAAGCCCTGTATTTTTTCACCTGGAATACGTCTCTGTCTCTGCCTGAAAATGTGAGTCACGATCCCAGAGCCGTTAAAGCTCACAATAGGAATCAATCAATTATTATCAAATATAACATATATGTAAGAGAATAAACTGGTTACAGGAAATAGTGTGACATGGGGTACAGTGTTGTTAAATATGTATTTACAAAGGTTAAATACTTACAAACTTTACCTTCTCGGAGCTTATAACATCACCTGTTTTATGACTTCAACCATTGAGAAGCTTAATGGCGAAAACACAGAACTCCAGGAGGGACTTCAACACCAGCGAGAGTGTCCTCAGCACTGGCTACCAGCTTCTACATTCACCAAAGCTTCTCTGGTTCTTATGTCTTAAACAAAAAAAACAGGCAGACACAACCTACGTATTGTGTCCACTTAGAGTACAAAGTTTTTTTGTATTACCTCATCTTGTATCATGGAGGGGCCAGCTCCCTGAGTTTAAGATAAGGAAATACAGAATCTCTCTGAGCTAAACAGAGGTATGCAAGCCTGTGTGATTAGAACTTGTGATACAACACTGGAATAATAATTAGTTTAATATACAAGAAATGGAAATTATGACATCAAATAGTCACATATTTCACTGGCACTACAGGAACAGTGAGGTTCCGGTTCGACAAGATTAGGCAATGGGGAACAGCGAGATTCCAGTTAGACAAGATTAGGTGGCAATACTATTGGTAGCAGCAAAAACATGGCAATGGGAAACATCAAGGTTCAGGATAACAGTGTCAGGGACCGGTCAGGGACACACACACAGACACAGACAAGTGGGCCCTGACTCTGATCCCAGCCCCTGTCCCTGCCTTTTGGGGAACCCAACTCCTTAATAGGCTGGCCCCAACCGGAAGACTGATAGCTGCACTGATATAGGTGCAACACAGACAGGACAAACAGACACAGAACAATAAGCGTAGTCGGGCGGTCCAAAGTCAGCAAGAGTACGGGCAGCGAGGTACAGAGACATGAGACAAATAGGGTAACCGGGGGCGGTCCAAAGTCGGCAACAGTACGGGCAGCGCGGTACAGAGACGTGAGACAAAAGAGGATAACCGGGGTCCAAAGCGAAAGGTCAGGAGAGCACAGAAACCACAGAAGAGAATACGGCAAACTACAGGGGAATAACCTATAGCAGGCAATGAGGGAAGGAAGTGGTGGCTATAAATAGGGAAGGGAGGAACAAGCAGATATAGGACAAATCTGTAAATCACAAAAAAAATAA
>JAODAL010037628.1:0-40171 GCA_025379985.1 Phyllomedusa bahiana
GCTGTTGTGGCTGCCCCGTCATCTCCACACTCTGTCAAAATTTGCCCCCTGAGCTCTCAGCTTGTTTTTTTCCAGCTTTCGCTGGCATGACTTTATAGGTACATTCCCGTTTGATTTTTTTGGTCGTTTTGCCCTTTAAGTGCCGGGAATTTTATAGTAAAGCGTTTTTAAGAGCGGCGGCACTCATTGCGTGTCATACTAAAAAAATTGTATGAAGCCCAAAACCCAAAGCCCCCTTGGCAAAAAGTTTACGCACCCTGCAGGCTCTGTGCAGCGGGATATAGCTATTTTTTTTAACGCGATTGTCCAAAGTAATTGGCCCACATTTATTTTTGTCGGGAAATTCGGCAAAGGGACCAAACCAAAATTTTTTGAGAAATTCGCCCATCTCAAAAGATAAAATTATGTTTAGGGGAAGGCTTAATAAAAAAATCATGAGAGTGGCCGGAGTGGGCCCTATCCCTTTCCTTTGACCCTTGCAGCTGAAAAAGGTACTATGGTTTATTCCTCACCTAAATTTTTTTCGTTTTTAAGATTTGCAGAAAAAAAAGTAAGTTTGCAAGTTTTAGAAAAGGGGGAAGGCGATCAATAGTAAATGGTCAAAAATTAAAGGGACTCTTTTCAGAGGAGTTAATAATGAATTGCAGCATTCCCCAAGCTCAGTTTATAGGGTAGAGACTGTTTAAGGCAAATGCAGACATCTAGTTGTTGAATGTTACTCTGATTTAGTTTTACAAAATTAATAAGTTATAATTGATTGGGCGAATTGTTTAACAAAGTGGAATTCATTTGAATTTCAGGAAAAACTTCGGTTGGGAACAAAGTGAACTTTGGGGTACTTCGGGTTGAACAAAGTGTCTTTTGATGATAAAATGGGCGAGCACTGGGCTACAGGGGGCACTGTGTATCAGGGAAGGTGTTGCCGCGGCTGTGCTTTACTGAAGTTTTTATTTTTTTATAGCGATTTCGTGGGGGGTTCAGCTTGTCTCAGGCTGTTCTCTTAATGTTCTATTTTTTTTTTTGGGGTATTGGATCTGAACCCAGGTGCGTCCACTGAGCGCTATAATTAAATACCCAAAGTGGGATCTAACCCAGTTCCTGTTTCATTTAAAGAAACGGTTTTTACAATCAAATACCACTTCATTTTTGGCTGCTCAATTTATTGCGCAATTTACATCCGGGGTTTTTAAGCGTTGTTTTGTGGTGTGTGACCCCCAAAAAAAACCCCCTTTTTAAGCCAAAAAATTTTAAATTTTTCCTGTAGCTTATTACACAAGCAAAGGTTAATTATACTGTATCTCTTGTTGTGTGGGTTAGAAAACAAGCTTTTGTAAACACGCTACAGTGCTCTATTGTTGTGCGGCTCAATCTTTGGCGCATTTGACATCCAGTGGGTTAATTTAAGCGTTGTTTTGCTGGTGTGTGACAAAAATAAACCGTCTTTTCAACGCCAAAATATATAAATTTTTCCTGTAGCCTATTCCAAGCAAGGTTAATTACAACTGGTAGATCTTGCTTGTGTGGCGTAGGAAAACACGCAATTGTATCAAGCTCAAAGTACTATTTTGTGGGGCTCAATTCTTTGGCACAATTTACATCCGGGAGTTATTAAGCGTTTGTTTTGCTGTTGCTGACCCAAGAAACGTCTTTGTCAACGGCCAATATATAAAATTTTTCCTGTAGACTAATTCACAAGCAAAGGTTAATTACAACTGTATCTCTTGTTGTGTTGTGGCGTAGAAAACACGCATTTTAAATACGCTACTCAGCTACGATTATGGGCGCTCAATTCTTTGGGCAATTACATCCAGGGTTAAATTAAGCGTTGTTTTGCTGGTGTGCTGACAAAAATAAAACGTCTTTTTCACGCAAAAATTATAAATTTTTCCTGTAGGCCTATTCACAAGCCAAAGGTTAATTACAACTGTATCTCTTTTCGGGTGGCGTAGAAAACACGCAATTGTAACACGCTATCAAAGCTACTATTTTGTGCAGCTCAATTCTTTGGCGGCATTACCTCAGGGTTACTTAAGGTTGTTTTGTGTGTGCTGAAAAAATAAACCGTCTTTTTCAACGCCAACTATATAATTTTTTCCTGTAGCCTTTAATTCACAAGAAAGGTTAAATTACAACTGTATCTCTTGTTGTGTGGCCATGAAAAACGCAATTGTAAACACGCTACAAACTTACTATATTGTGCGGCTCATTCTTTGGCGCAATTTACATCCAGGGGTTAATTAAACGTTGTTTGTGTGTGGTGCGGACAAAAATAAACGTCTTTTTCAACTGCCAAAATATATACTTTTTTCCTTTAGCCTAATTCATGTCCGAAGGATAAATTAAGCCCTGTTGTGCTTTTACAATTTAGTAAAACACACAGTGTTTTTAAATGACACATACAAGTAAAATTTTTCCTGGCATTTGTGGAGCGCATTTTATATCCAAGGGTACCCAAGCGATGTTACTGGGGTTCATTTGGAGTCAAAAACAGGTGTATATTTATCATATACAGATTCATCATCAAAAGTGTCTGTACATTTTAGAACAAACAGTGTAGTCAGACAGAGAGTGGAGGCTCTGCACTGCGAGTGGCAGGTGGCACAACATTCCTGGTACAGGCCAGGTCGCAGCAAAGCATGGGGACGGTCGAAGCAGCGGGATCACTCGGTTGGAGGCACATCTGCCGCTGTCATCTAGCGGCCGTGTGTTGTTCTGAAACCCAAGGGTTCTTGATTTGTTTGACTAGGTCATCCTCTTCCTCCCAGTTGACATCTGACAACCCCTGAAGAGTCGGTGGAAACCTCAGACACAACCATTCGTTGGCTGGCCGGGAGCGGGTAAGAGCTGGACCCTCACCTGTCCCTTCAGCACACGGTTCCCTCAGCAGAGATCTACTATGTGGTCTGGGTCAGCGCCACTATATAGCGAGGTTGAACAATTGAGGGTGCAGTCAGTAGCTACTTGGCAGCGAAGAAGTGGGGCCAATATCGCCTGCTTCTTGCTGTAGGCGGCAAAGTATAGATGTAGAGAGTGGCATGGAGGTCATGTTGTGAGAGGTCAGCCTCGGCATACCTAGACCGGTGATGAGGACCTGTGACGAAGAAACACAACTAATGATGATGTAGCCGACCGAACTTGGGAGCCTGGTGAGCAAAGGGCTTTATCATCGGTCAGGAGAAGTGGCGTCAGCTTGCGCGTCAGGCAGCAGCGCAGCCAGCAAGTGGGTCGTGTGGCCTGAGTCAGCAGGATAGCAGCAGTGTCGAGGTCGGGAGCCAAGCGGCAACGGGGTAAAAAACCCGCTTCGCAGGTCCAAGAAAGTAGCGGCACAGGGGCTCAGCGGGCAGCGGCGGCAGTAGTCACCTCAGTGCGGAGCGTTGGCGGTAAATCCGATACTCGGCCCCCCCCCGGTGTGGCATTCTTTGCTAAGACACGGAGGAGCCGAATATGGGTATATGGTAGAACTGTGGGCAGAAGTGAAGCGTGGCAGGGAGTAACGTTGGACCACAGCCTGCGTCAACCAATGCAGCGTCACCATTCGGTGGCCTGGGAGAAGTGGCTCAGATGTGGTGGTCCATCTGCAGCCGCAGCAACAGCAGCAGCAGCGGCCCAGTGGCACTCATGCCATGCAGAAAAACAGTCAAGTCTCCACCACCTTGCAGAAGGGAGTGTTTTCTTTGACATCATCTCCGGTCCAGATGCTCTGCTCCTCTCTATTCATAGCGCCAGGCAGTCATTCAGCGAGGCGATTGCAAAGAGCCAACAGTATGCGTCAACGCATCCTAAGGTGCAGCAGCTCGACGTGCTCTGTCCAAGTTGTTGGTAATGCAGTCCCTCCTTTAAATGGTGGATCTGCACCGTTCAGAGAAAGCTATGGCTTTGTGCGAGCCGAGATGGAGGTTCCAAGCCGTAATTTCTTTTCCAAAAAGGCAGTACCAGACTACATAAATATGTAGAACAGAAGGTGGGTCGTCTTGAGCTTAACGGTTTTGTTCCAAGGTCACGGCAGCGGACGTTGGAGCTGTAACTACGGTCAGGGCCAGTACATGTCCCTTTACGGCCCACTGGGTGATGTTTCCAGCCCGGCACACCAACAACTTGTGACAGGAGACGCCGCTTTCTCCTCCACGTTGTCAAACTGTGCCCTGCGCCAATGTCCGCCTACCTCCTTCCACCACCACCACATCTCAGCCCTCTACCAAGTACTGGATCCATCATACCAATGTGTGGGCACAGTGGTGTTCCCGCAGTTCAAACTGGCTTGCTCGGCGAACGAAGTCACACAGGGGAGGAAGCTCCGCGTCACTGCCGCAAGAAATCGATGTGTGGCTTACTCCGCGCCAATGCTAATCGGAACCATGGCTGACGGACAAAGGGAGGACATGGTGACGCGCTTGCACCGAGGAGGATGGTCAATGTCTCCCTGCATTGGGCACGTGTTCAATCTGGTTGTGAAAGGTTCCTGAGATCTTCACCGATCTTCAGAACATTAAGAAAAATGGCCAAGAAAATTGTGCATCACTTATCCATTGTACCAAAAGCCAGGAAACACCCTCCTCGGTTGCAGAGGAGAGACGGCCCTTTCCCCACACACTCTGATATGCGATGTTTCACCCGTGGAATTCCAGCCTGCACATGTTGGCATGATGTATGAACAGAGAAAGGCCATTAACGATTTTTTTGATGATCCAGGTAGACGAAGTCTCCGTGTGTAACTTTGATGTCAGCAGTGGCAGCTCATGCGTGACACTGCGTTTGTTGAGGCCATTCGAGGAGGCGACGTTATTTGTCCGTCGCCAGGATACGGGATGAATAACAACAATTCCATGAATCATGTCCTGGAAAACAGCTGCTGAAAATCTGTTGGGGGCAGGGGACTGGGCAGATCTGGCGACTACAACTCGTGGCACATGAGTAGGTGGGGGACTGAAAAGGAGAGGAGGAGGACATTGGAGCAGAAGCATTGTCTGTGAAATGAGTGGATTTCTATCCAGGTGACAAAAGAGGAGCAGGAGCAGGGAGGAGTTGGATGGAGATGAGGAAGACGAGGCAGATGACCCCAAGCCCGTGGCTGTATACAGTGGAAATGGAGGCAGGAGCCCGCGGACTCACTTGTGCAGATGGCCCGACAGCCATGTCTTTATTTGCCTGGTTAGTGACAGCCGAATAGTCAGCATCCGGCCAGAGGGATGACTTCTGGCTCTCCACCCATTGGATCTCGCTACCGGTCCAAAATGGGAGCCTTTTTCCCAGCTATTTGAGAGGGAGACAACTCAAATTACTATAGGGAAATCCTCCGTAATCAGTGGGACTGCTGCTATGTGCGGGCATCGTCCTCCTCTGACAGGTTGACCGGGGGGGGTCCTCAGCAACCACGTACTACTGCCACGGTGCTGGGGGAAAGGTGGGGGGGTAGGAGCAGTACAGCTCCATCAGTAGTAACTAAGTCTGGAGTTACTGATGGCAGCTTCCGTCACTGCCCAGCAGCAGAGGACCTGGAGCAGTCCTGAACCAGAGGTTGTGGCCTACTTGGACAGCCCTCGCCACATCAGTTAGAAGATCGCTGGACTACTGGGCGTCAAGTGGATGTGTGGCCGCAACTTGCCCAGTTTGCGTGGAGAAGCGTCCTTGCCCTGGCAGTAGTGTGGCATCAGAGCGGTGTTCAGTGCGACGGGGCCAACGTTACCCCAAGGTGAACCCGCTTGTCACGGGAAATGTGGAAGACTGACCTTTGTCAGATGAATCAGGGTGGACTGGCCAGGATTTTCCACACACAATTCCTTAGGCGGCAGTTGGGTTCAAACTACCTGCCTCAGCCACTATTTGATGCGCCACCCACTGATGCACAATCTGCTGACGTTTCTCCATCTGGCCTACCACCATCTTTACCAGGGGTGTATTGCCACCCCTCAACACTCTGTCATTGTGCCACTCTATGACCTCATGCTGATTGCTGCTGTTGCTGTGCCGTGACATCCACCACTGTGTCATTGTGCCACGCTGTTGACTCATGCTGTGCTGTGGCTGTGCCATGTCTCCACACTGTGTCATTGTGGCCAAGCCTGACCTCATGCGGCTGCGAGTGACTCGCTCTCAGTCATTGTGCACTATGTGGCTTCCTCCTGTTTTGCCACCTCCAGACATTGTGCCACTGCCTGATCTCATGCTGCTAGCTGTCGTGACCTCCACACTGTGTGATTGTGCCACTCTGTGGCCTAAATACTGTTTTGCCGCACCAGAATGTCATTGTGCCACTGGCCTGATATCATGCTGCTGCTATCGTGACCTCCAACACTGTTCATTGTGCCACTTTTGCCTCATACTGATTGCCGCCTCAGAATGTCATTGTGCACTGCTGATCTATACTGCTGCAGCGTGACCTACACACTGCATACCACACCTATGTAATTGTGCCCCTCTGTGGCATAATACTGTTTTTGCCGCCTTCCAGAAAGTCATTGTGCACTGCTGATCTCATGCAGCTGCAGTCGTGACCAGCCACACTGTATCATGGTGCCACTCTGTGGCCCTAATACTGTTTTGGCCCGCTCCAGAATGTCATTGTGCCACTGCCTGACCTCTACTGCTGCCGCCGTTGACCTACTACACTGTCTGATTGTGCCACTCTTTGGACTAATACTGATTTGCCGCTCAAGAATGTCATTTGTCCACTGCCTGATTCATACTGCTTCCGCCGTGACCTCCACACTGTGGATTGTGCCACGTCTGTGGCCTAATACTGTTGTTGCCGCCTCCAGATATGTCATTGTGTCTCTGCCTGATCTCATACTGCTGCCGCCGTGACCTCCACACTGTGTGTTGTGCCACTCTGTGCCTAATACTGATTTGCCGCCTCCCGAATGTCATTGTGGCCACTGCCTGATCTATGCTGCTGCTGTCGTGACTCCACTGTATCATTGTGCCACTCTGTGGTCCTAATACTGTTACGCGCCTCCAGAATGTCAATTGTGCACTGCCTGACCTCATACTGCTGCCGGCGTGACCTCCACACTGTGTGATTGTGCACTTTG
Source organism: Phyllomedusa bahiana (assembly GCA_025379985.1). Taxonomy (NCBI): domain Eukaryota; kingdom Metazoa; phylum Chordata; class Amphibia; order Anura; family Hylidae; genus Phyllomedusa; species Phyllomedusa bahiana. The sequence goes on from JAODAL010037628.1 coordinate 7,029, forward strand.
TGTCCAAAATACTGTTTTGCCGCCTCCCAGAATGTCATTGTGCCCACTGCCTGATCTCATACTGCTTGCCGCTGTGACCTCCCACCACTGTGTGATTGTGCCACTCTGTGGCCTAATTACTGTTTTGCCGCCTCCAGAATTGTAATTGTGCCACTGCCTTGATTCTGGCTGCTGCTGTCGTGACCTCACACTGAATCATTGTGCCACTCTGTGGCCAATACCTGTTTAGCCCTCACGCATGTCCATTGTGCCACTGCCAGACCTCATTACTGCTGCCGCCGTGACTTCACATGTGTGATTGTGCATTTTTGGCTCATACTGTTTTGCCGCCTCCAGGATGTCCTTGTGCCACTGCTCTGATTCATACTGCGCACCGTGACCTCTAACTGTGTGATTGTGCCACTCTGTGGCCTAAATTACTGTTTTGCCGCCTCCAGAATGTAATTGATGCCACTGCCTGGAATTCATGCTGCTTTGCTGTCGTTACTTCCACACTGTATCATTGTGCCACTCTGTGGCCTAATACTGTTTTTTGCCGCCTCAAGAATGTCATTGAGCCATGTTCTGACTCATACTGCTACCGCAGGGACCTCCGCTTCAGTCATTGTGCCCACTCTGTGGCTTCCTCGTGTTTTGCACTCCAGAATGTCATTGTGCCACTGCCTGCCTCTGCTGCTGTGGCTGCCGCCGTCACCTCCAAATCTGTCCTAATGTTGCTCCTGAGTCTCAGCTGTTTTGTTCGTTTCGCTGGCATGACTTAATCAGGTAAACATTCCGCTTGAGTTTTTTTGTCAGTTTTTGCCCTCTAGTGCCCAGGGAAATTTATAGTGAAGAGATTTAAGAGCGGCGGCAGTCATCGGTGTCCTACTAAACACAACATTGTATGAAGACCACAAATCAAGCCACTCTGCATATTTAACATGGCACATCGTTTACAGCACCTGCAGGTTCTGTTGTTTCAGCCTGGAAATAGCTGCTTTTTAACACGATTCGTGCCAAAGTAATTCGGTCCGAATTTATTTTTGTCGGGAAATTCGGCGAAGTGACCGAATCGAAATTTTGAGAAATTCGCCCATCTCTAGTTATAATCATCAGTTAAATTATACATTTATCCAGGTAATCATTCCAAAGAATAATAAATATTTAATTTTCCATAATTTTCTGATATGTGTTAACAGCCTTTGCTCAAATTAATAATATAAGCCAATATATGAAAAAATATATTCTAAGAAACTTTTTAATAGATTTTATCAGAGAAAATAGCTTTTTTCACTTATCATATTCCTCACCAGAGGAACTGTCAGTTGACTGAGAGATCAGATTACTGCTGCCCGTAGAGTCTATAGAGAGGGGAGGAGGGACGAAGGAATGTGGCTGGAAAGACACATAGGGAAAGAGACCCACATAGAGACACAGTGACAGCCCTTGTAAGTAGCATAGTGTTAAGTCTTGCTCCAGTTCTGCCCTACAATATTCTCCATGGATGTACCTATAGCTATAGCAGCTGTTATGGGGGCCAGAGGGTGAGGTGGCCTACTTAGGTACATCTTTTTTAGGGAATAACAAGTTAGTCATTTACTGCTACTAGTACTTATGTGGGTTCTCTGATGTATGACACTTTTATTTCTTCCTTTTTTTATTGTTACTTATGCTGCTATTTTAGTTTCCTGACATTAAATTGTTTGTTGACTTCACCTAATTTAATATCCAGTAAGGAGTTGGGACTGAAAGAAAATAATGAAAAACATAAAAAATACGCAGCTTTGACTTTTGAACGGTAATGTGAGACAGTGTCACATGAATGCTGCAGCCAATCACAGGGGAGAAGTGATGTTTAATTTGGTGAGCATTGTTTTTTTTTTATTTCCAGCCTCAGCAACATGCTAGTCATTAAACAATAGGAAGTGAACAACCCCTTTAAGTGGTGGAACCATCAGATTTTGCTAATGAATTCTCTTTACGCTCCTGAGTTCCTCCATGCTACTGTTACTTCTGAGTGTTTACAACACAGAAACAGGGAAGTCTCTTCTTCCTATGTGCAGTGTATCAGAGACTTCATAGCTGTAAGTCTTCACCCATTAGCTCAGTGACAGCTGAAAATTAGAGAGAGAGCCTGTGGTGAGAAAAATTGCTATACACCAAAGGATGAAAAACACCATATACATGCTATATAATGGGCAGAAATAGTTCTACTCCTCATATACAAACATGTCACAGCTATTCGTGAAAAGCTATCTGAATGTCCAGGAACACTTTAATGTGACAACAATATATTTTTTAGGACATACAATAGAGTAAAAGACTTTACCCTTAAGAAAGCAAAAGAAGACTTTCCTATGGCATGTCTGCAACTGTAATCGTAGAATACTAAGGTTCTCTCTATTGGCCTGTTATTCATTTTTCAAATGCAGTTTTAATCAGAGTTACACTTTCTCGGATATCAAAGAAGTTGACTAACAGATGTGTTCTGTTCCAAAACATGCATGATATCACTGTGTAAAACAGTTGTTCTATCACACCCTATTATGACATAATACTTGCTAAGGGTCAAGTCTAGGGGTTAACAAAATGTTTCAATGCCATGATGTAACAGAATGACTCTTACTATCCAGCCCATATAACAGTCGTTTGCATAACACTAGAAAATGCCTGGAGATCTGACAAAACTATTTTATATCCTCCATTCATATAGACTTTGCTTTTTTCCCTTCTCTCTCTGAAGTTTACTTTGTTGTCAATATACCATCACTCACATCCTCTAAGTGTTATGCAAAAAGTTCATTTTGGCAAAGTATTTGCTGACATGCACTGTTTTCCACATAAGAATAGCATGTTCTTTTATGTTTGCTTTATGGGTCAGTAATAAGACATGCATTTCCAAAGCATAGGACAACATTGGGGCCTTGTTTTTGAAAAGGTTGACATGTGAATTCTTGCTAGATTAACTACTGAAATCATGCAACATTTTTTCTTTCACAAATATTTAGTCAAACATATTGCTGCCATAATTTAGGTAAAAACATAAGCAAAAAGAGAGAGAAATAGTGGTAAACATGTTATCCATGCTAATAAAACTGGTGTACTTTCCTCAATCCATAGTAGATCAGTGGGAATCTGACTCTTGCATCCCTGAATCTCTTCAATACCTACTTCATAGATACGAAGCAGCATTTTTATTTTTAGTACCAACAATGCAAGGTTTTGCAGCTCTGTCTCATACAGATAAATAAAGGATAGCCCCTTTACGTAATACCTTAACGAGTACCTATCACCTCCACACAAACACACAAAAATTGATAGTAGATGAAATTATAAGACTTTTCTCACATACATGTCATTAGTAGGGATGAGTGATATCAGCAAAAGTTGAAATCGGCACGGTTTTTAGGCTTATCTGAAATTTCCGATCACTCAATAGTTTAGGTGACAATCTTACAGATAATCTATTGCTATCGCGCCATTTTCAGCGTTTCCTGTCATTTTGGCGGCCAGCCAATCAGCTCCGAGGACAGAGGGGGGTTAGGAGGATGTACAACGTCACCACTTTGCGGTGCATGGATCTCATTGGCTGCAAAAATCACGTGACCTCGTTTTATCTATGCAACTGCCTTTCCTGGTCAGCTCATTTTCTGTCTATGCCACTTCACAGCAGGACGTGTCTACGTTTAAACCAATAGCTGTTCTAACAGCTCTGAGAGATAGTCTCTTCTAATACAAGAAATCATCCACCCAGCTACAGCTTAGAATAGAGTTAGATTGGAGAATTTCACTTCTTATTTAGTTAGAGAAAGTTTTAAAAATATCTTCTGATGTGTCCAGCCGCTGGTCTGCAGGGGGCGGGGGCGTCAGGTTGAGAGGCTTTTGAAAGGAAGGGAGATACTGTGCAGCTCAGTGTGTTCTGTGACCTTGAATTGAAAAAGCATTGTTTTTCACCACTTTTTTGAAGTCTGTGCAATTGTTTGCTGCAAAGAGCTCAGTTGTACGCATATTGTGTTATACATATTTTATAGTAAATTGCGCCTGTTGTCAGTGGTGCGAAGACCGCCATGTTAATCCATATTAATCCTTATAACATTTACAGACTCCTTTTTCCAGCACTTTTTAATCTGTGGGTCAGACAGGTTTAAGGGTCATGCTGCGGTCCAGGACCGGTATAGTCAATGTCCAGTTCAATTAAAATGGTGGTTCAAAGACTCCTTTTTCCTTCACTTTTTAATCTGTGGGTCATGCTGATTCAAGGGTCATGCTGCGGTCCAGGACACGCATAGTCAATGTCCAGTTCAACTAAAATGGTGGTTCAAAGACTACTTTCTTCCGGCACTTTTTAATCTGCGGGTCATGCAGGTTTGAGGGTCATGCTGTGGTACAGGACAGGTATAGTCAATGTCCAGTTCAAGTAAAATGGTGGTTCAAATAATACTGCCTTCTGGCACTTTTTAATTTGTGGGCTATGCAAGTTTAAGGGTCATGCGGTGGTACAGGACAGGGCTAGTGAATAGTCTGTGACTTTTTTTCTGTTACTCTTGTTGCCTAATTGTCTTGCCTAAGATGTAGCACGTATCCAGTTTACTGTTGTGGATGTTAATTCCAGGTTCTCCTCCCCCCGTTTTTTTGGTGTAAGAATGAAGCTGTTGTTTCTCTCCCATGGACTTTAATGGTCATCAGCGATTATCTATTATCGGCTATCGGATATCGGCATGATAATTGACGATATTGACTATCGATCCGATAACGATATTTGACACAATCGCTCATCACTAGTCATTAGCAATGCAGAGGATTTAGCTAAGTATTACAAGGGGACAGGTTTTACTTTCACTTTGTAATTCAAGAGAATCTTATTCTGTTGGGAGATACCAACTGCGCAAGGGGAGCTGAGGGCATAGATGCTTGTACAGGATGATCTGAGTCTCTCACCACATAGAGTACAACAGGCACAACATAATGAGGACAGAGTGTGTTGCTTAAGCCTCCTCATCCATAGAACACAGGCATCTATATTACACTGCAGCTGGTGTGTACATGATGTAGACTTACAGGCTCTCCCTGCACTGTGGCCTCTCCCAGCTCAGAAGCAGGAGATTTGATATGGTCAACATAGTCATACATCAAAGGCCAGTGCTTGTTTTAAAAACTGAATTACAGGTGAAATGATTTGATTTTCCTAATGAAGCATATTTGAGAAAGTGTTTGTATTTTAGTCTTCTGTGACTTCATGAGGTTTCTATGAAGGTGATAGATCATCTTTAAGGGGTCTTTCCAACATTATCATCATGATCTGTCTAACAGAATTTTGCGAACAAGTGGTAATATAAATCAGTAGGCCCTCTAAGTACCCCTTTGCTGCCATGGTTTTGAGGATTTTTTTTATACCATTAGCTATGTCCTTGTGTCCATATTCAGACAAGACCAGCATATTCATTTTACTAATGCTGTCTCTGCTGTGCCATCCTGATGCATAGGCAAAGTCTGCACAGCAAAGGCCTGCATTTTGGTGGTTGAATTCCCTTTTATGTCTAGTACTGACCCATGAATTACTTACCCAGCAAGAACTAGTAAGATGCCATGTGAACCACCAAGGGTAAAAATTCTTTTCACTGCTACAGTTTACTCAGTATAATGAACAAATAAGTTTAAAACGGAAGCAAGCCATGTAGGATGCTATGCTGGACAACCCATTTTCCTTTCTGCCTCCCTACAACAGCAGGGCCCCAATGAAGATTAATCCGCCTCAAGATGTTGATAATTATGCAGTAAGCTTGTTTAATGATCTGTTGTTTTTTTTTTTTTTTAAATGATCTTGTTGTGAAAAAAAGGGGTTGTCTCATCTCAAAGTTTCATAGGATGCATGAATGAAATAATGCTGCTTTGCTCTGTCACTTCCTGGTCAAGCTGTCTGTAATTAGCATATCAGCTCCATGTATTCAGACCTCTCTGTTCATTAGTCTAGATTAAATAAATTACCTTCGCTGAGGTCTGGAGAAGCTTCTGAGCTAATGTAAACAGTACCGGTAGCATGTTCCAGAGAACTGGTGCAGCATGTGTAAAATCTTTGAGACGGGCATGAGAGGTTCAGATGATTGAGGAAAGTAATCTGATATCATCAGCAAAGTGGAGAGAGCAGGAAGGGTGGTAGACAGAGATAAGGGAGGAGATGTAGGGGGGTGCAGCACTATGGAGAGCTTTATGGGTGAGAGTGATGAGTTTATGTTGAATTCTGTACTGGATGGGCAACCAGTGCACTGATTGACGCAGTGTAGAGGCATCAGTATAGCGGCTGGAAAGAAAGACAAGCCTGGCTGCTGCATTCAGGACTGATTGGAGATGGGGGAGTTTGCAGAGAGGGAGACCAATAAGTAAGGAGTTGCAGTAGTCGAGACGAGAATGAATAAGCAAAAATGAGGGTTTTAGTTGTTTCCACAGTGAGAAAAGGATGGATTCTGGAGATGTTCTTGAGGTGCAGATGACCGGAGCGGGCAAGGGATTGGATATAAGGGGTGAAAGACGGATCAGAATTTAGCATAACCCCAAAACAGTGGGCCTGTTGCCTAGGAGTTATGGTGGTGCCATACACTGAGACAGAAATAGCAGGGTAGGGTTGGTTAGAAGATGGTGGAAAGACAAGAAATTCGATTTTAGTGAGGTTTAGTTTCAGATGGAGAGAGGAAATTATGTCCGAGACAGCGGACAGACAGTCACTGGTGCTTTTTAGCAGGACAGGAGTGATGCCTAGACCGGTATTTGGTCTTTGCTGTGTGAACGCACCCTTAGGCCCGGTTGACACGGCTTTTTCAAGCCGTAATTGCGGGACGGATTTTGCCCGCAATTACGGCTTGAGTACGGGGCCGGGCGAGGCGGCAGCTCGCCGGTCCCATAGACATGCATTATCCATGGTGCGTATCACGCCGGGATAATGTGCATGTTACTTTCTCCCTGCCCGGCGTATTCGCCGAGCGGGGAGGAGAGACGGAATCCCGAGTTCTCTCTGAGAACTATGGATTACCATATGGACTCGCACAGATTCCAGCGTATTGCAGCGCAGTACGGCGCGCAATACGGCTGGAATCCGTGCCCGAAAGAAGCCGTGTAAACAGTCCCTTAGCGTTTCAGCTCAAGGAATGGGAGCTTGCAAAGCTGCTGCATGAATGACAGACGGATAACACCATAAATCTTATGGACTGCAGGTTACCTTTATACCTACTTCTGAATACTTTATATATAATGTGACTATTCAAAGCAAAATATTAAACGTTGAAAAATATTAAGTAAAGAGGCATTGGCTTAATTGAATGGCATACTTACTCTTAAATAAATGATATAAAGGGAAGATTGGAAACCCTTTGAATGCTGATTCTATGAAACCAGTGTTTGATTGAGAACTAAAAGGTGTGCTTGTAGTGATTTGCTACATTATAGGTGAACACAGTACCCTATTAGTGCCCCAAGTCACACAACCCTCTGTTCCATCAACTGTGCCCACAATAAATCTACCCACCACAATGCTACCAGTTAGTGCCATTTGCTATAGTGATGCCCTTAATGCTTAGTTTTCCTACTTCTGCCTTATTCCTCAGAACATGGAAGTGCAGCTCTGTTCTGCTATGGCTATCCAGTCAAGATGGTGTAACTTTTAATAACAGTACATTTTAAAGGACCATTTCCAATAAGAAAACAATGTTCATCTCAGGCTCCCCTTTCATGTGCTAATGTATCAGAGCACAGAAATCCATAAATTCCCTAATTAGTTTAGTCATCTGTCTCTGAACCTTCTTCAGCTCTGCTATGTCTTTCTTATGTATAAACATCTATACCTAAATTATATTTCATGTGTGGTCTGATTACTAATGGGTAAATATACATACACTTAATTTGATTCATGAGGCTTATGATTCATCTAATGATTTTATTTCCCATGGTCGCAATTATCTACAACTGGTTGTGAAAGTTAATTTTGCAATCCATGAGTACCTCCCATTTGATGTCAATTCATCCAAAGTTTGTTAATGGCGGCATTTTTAAAAAAAATATGTATATATTTATAGCCTTACATTCATCTACTTAAACTTAAGTTTCCACCTCCGCCCCAGGCTAGCATCCAACATCTACAGAACAGTAATATGATATTATCCAGTTCTGTGTCAGTTACCTTGTGCAGCTTAATCTGCAAATACTAATGCCCTTTTAATATTTATGAGTGGGTAAATTGGAAAACTACACATTTGGTTTGTAGTATTACATAAGTAAAGCGAGTGGCCAAGATTTTATCAAGGATCTTTTAACAGCTAGTTATTCGTGAAAACAATCTGCAAGTGACATAATTGCTGAGGTCTTTCTTACATTATTCATAAACCTATGGTAAGACTATAGCACCAGTTAAATAGCTCTAGAAGCTAGGGCGAAAACTGTGAGATTAGATGGGAATAAATTGCTGGCAATGATCTGTTTATTATATAATGCATATTTTGAAGCTGTATGTTTTTGACCTCACTAATAGAAAGCATCTAGCAAAGCATATGCTTCTTAAGAGTAATTAATAGTTGCATTTTGTACAAACTGGATGCAAGCCTGGGGCAGAGGGTGGTAAATTAAATATAAGTAGATACATGTAAAGATAGATATATAGATAGATATATGTATTAAAAAATGGGCTCACCATAGCCTAACACTAAATGAATAAACATTAAGGGCAATATGTATGTGCAGGGCTGAGCCAGGAGTCTGGCGTCTTTTCAGCCCTGAAAACTGGTGCAGCCCTGTTAGCTATATTTCTAATGAGGCGCACTCCAATACTGGGCGCATTACAAAGCGCCCACGCCCACAATATGTTTCCCCTTCCCTCAAATGATATCTTTAATGTAAATAAATATATACAAAAAGCTATATCATAAAGTTCTAAGTATAAAAGCACTAAATAATAGAGCTACCAAATAACACCAGTACACAAAAGCAGAATCCCAAAGCCAGTATTACCAATAATTCCACTAATACCAAATACCACCACACCATGGCCACATGTCACTACCACATAGTGACTGAATAATACCACCACACATCATCACCACATAGTGACTGAATAATGCCGTCACACCATGACCACTTATCACGACCATATAGTGACTGAAAAATACATAATTTCATTACTGAAGATGAATCATTACACTACGACCAAAAATCCCACCATACAGTGGCCATGTAGCGGTAAGTACCAGTTTCACACAGGCGCTATTCACACATATAAGTGATTAAAGTAAAGTTACATCTACCATTATTTCTCTACCAATTCTCACCTCTGTACAAACTTACCATCTACAGCACCCCAAATGGTAATAATGACTATGGGACTCCTGTAAGTGTACCACATTTTAGTCTTCTTTTGTGACCCCAAATAGTAGGTAAGTAAACCCCTAATATAGTATTTAGTTACACCCCCAAAATTAGGTAGGCAGATAGGTAAACCTCCTTCTAGGTAGGTATATAGGCCCCAGGTGGGTAGGTATATACGTGTAGCCATCTGTAGGAATATATAAAGGTCCCCTGTAGGTAGGTATATAGACCCTGTAGCTATAGACCCCTGTAGGTAATTATACCCCCTGTAGATAAATATTTAGGTACGCCTCCTGTAGGTAGGTATTCATATTTAGAGATCCTGTAGGTAGGTATACCCCCAATAGATATATAGACCACCTGTAGGTAGTTATATACAGGGTGGGCCATTTAGAGGGATATGTCTAAATAAAATGGGAATGGTTGGTGATTTCAACTTCCTGTTTGTGGCACATTAGTATGTGGGAGGGGGAAAACTTGTTAAGATGAGCATTAACCATGGCGGAAATTGGCCATTTTGGATCCAGCTTTATTTTTTCCAATGGGAAGAGGGTCATGTAACACATCAAACTTATTGAGAATTTCACAATAAAAATAATGGTGTGCTTGGTTTTAAAATAACTTTATTCTTTCATGACTTATTTACAAGTTTCTCTTTGTTTACAGCCATTGACATGTTGCAGAGGTAAAGACGTAAGGAGCGGATAGAAATTGTGTTGATGTCTGGTGAACGCAGTACCCGGGTCATTGCAGCAGATTTAAATGCAAGACACCCTACAAGACCACCAATCTCCCATACTACAGTTAGCAAACTGCTTGCCAAATTTTGTGATACAGGTTCAGTGTTGGATTTGCCAAAATGTGGACACAAGAAAACTGTCATAAATGAAGAAACATCAGTGGCTGTCCTAGCTTCATTCAGCAAAAGCCCACAGTGTAGCACTCGCCGCATGTCACTGAGAGTGGCATCAGTCGAACATCCCTTCGCCGGATATTAGCTACTCACAAATGGCACCCTTACAAAATCCAGCTGCTGCAGCATCTCAACGAGTATTACCCAGATCAGCGCACTGAATTTGCAGAACGGGCAAAACAAAAATTGAAACAGGACCCTCAGTTTACACAGAACATTATGTTCAGTGATGAGGCAAACTTTTTTGTAAATGGTGAAGTTAACAAACAAAACCACTACTATTGGTCTGACACTAACCCACAGTGAAAATATCCCTCGAATACTGTTGGGACACAAAAAATTATGGTATTGTCTGGTATATGGGTTACAAAGATACTGGGGCCTTTCTTCATCAATGGATACCTCATTGCCACTGGATATCTGAAATTGCTACAGTGGTCATAAACTTGAAAATAACTCATGAAAGAATAAAGTTACGTTAAAACCAAGCACACCATTGTTTTTCTTGTGAAATTCTCAATATGTTTGATGTGTTGTATGACCCTCTTCCCATTGGAAAAAATAAAGCTGGATCCAAAATGTCCGACTTCAAAATGGCTGCCACGGTCAACACCCATCTTGACAAGTTTTCCCCCTCCCATATACTAATGTGCCACAAACAGGAAGTTGATATCACCAACCATTCCCATTTTATTTAGATGTATCCATATAAATGGCCCACTCTGTAGATCCTCTAATGTATAGTCTTTGTAGGTAGGTAGATATATAAACATATAAAGTACCTACTGATAGGTAGATCCCCTGAAGGTAATTTATGCCCCCTGTAGGTATATAGACCCTCTGTAGCTAGGTACCCTTTAGGTATATATGCTCCATGTATGTAGATAGACCCCCTTTAGGTATATAGACCCTCTATATGCCTCTATATGTAGATAGACCCTCTGTATGTATATATCCCCCTGTAGCTATACAGAGCCCTTGAAGGTATAAAGGCCCCCTTCAAGTATTTAGAACCCTTGTAAATATGTATGCCATCTGTAGAGCCAGTGTCCTAAACTGTAAAACAAAAATTTCAACATTTATAACATTGTGGGTCAGATTTATCAGCACTAACTCTAAAACAGTGTAAAATAAGATTAGACAGTCTTACAATGCCCCACATTTATCAGAACATTTTTGTGCATGGCTGAACACAACAAGCCACGCTACTTTCCACAAAGCCATGTCTCTTTCCTGAGGTCATGCACTTCTTTACTACACCATGCTTTGCGAGAAGGGTAATTACTCTGAGAAGGATTGCACTTGGCTGGAATGTAATCCTTCTTGCAGTGCTGCTGGATTCCTTTGGGATCTTTAGGCAAGATTGGTATCACACACAATGTGTAAGAGATTTCCTACAGGTTATATTGATAAAAATGTATCCATATCCATATCAGGTGAAAATAGGGATTACAGCAATGCCAAGCCTAATTCAATATGAATACAAATCCACTGAACACCATAAGTATACTTTCTGAAATTAGTAGTGTTTATTTACAAGAGGCATAGATCATACCAAAATTTAGTGCAGTAATACAAGAATATACTCAACAAGTGCTTTCACATAAATATAGATTTGATCAAAGAAAAGATGTCAATTTAGGTCGACGTTTCGGCAATCGCCTTTATCAAGTGACATCTAGGTTAATGTAAAGGCAAGTAGAGCCAAGGAGAATGGAAATGCCAATAAGCGCCAATGAAAGCACAATAGATGTCCAAAAGAAGTGGAAGGGGTATAATTAGTCCGGGCTGGAGGTAAGGAGCGGCGGACAAAACGTCCGAGTGGTGCAATGAAAAGCTGACTTTGCATCACTCGGACGTTTCGTCCGTCGCTCCTTACTTCCAGCCCAGACTAATTATATCCCCTTCTACCCTTCTTGTTGGAACATCCTAGTGTGCATTTCATTGGTCGTTTATTGGCATTTTCCATTCTCCTCGGCTATACTTACCTTAAACATAACCTAGATGTCACTTGATAAAGTCGATTGCCCGAATTGTCGACCAAAATTGACAGTCTATTCTTTGTATCAAATCTATATTTATGTGAAAGCACTTTGTTTGAGTATGTTCTTGTATTACCACTTTAAATTTGTGTATGATACTAGCACTGTAAAGTAAACCGTACTAATTTTCATAGATACTTATGGTGTGCAGTGGCTTTGTATTCATATTATAGTCTGGCTTTACTAGCATTTACCACTTTTAGCACCCACCTTAAACCCTTTTCCATTGGTGTGCATGACCATTTATCTTCTAAGCCTAATTCAATGACACTAAGTCCAATGATACTTGTGGGGCTCAAGTACTTGATGTGGTAGATGCTGGCATCCAGGGTTTGCAGCTATCCTGAAGTCTTTAGCTATAAGGTTATGTTCACACGGCGTGTTGAGTTTGTGTGAGCATATGTTTTTAGATACTTGTTTAGATCCATCAGTTGGACCCCAAACGGACCGAAACACGTAACTAATAATGAGCAATGTGATTTACATTGCTTTTAACTTGAAACATGCATCGGCGTTTACACGAGTGATCACCGATTTGTGTCTCACTGCGTCTTTCGGATCCGTTCCAAGAATTGACATGTCAATTCTTGGTCCAAAGATACAGCAGGAGCCCTATTTTAAACTGTAGGGTGCTATCCTGCTGCATCTAACATGCATCCAAACACGCATCTGCATTTTGGATACGTGTTGGATCTGTTTAGGATCCGATTGCCGCTGCATAATTGGATGCGATTTTCAGATCCAACACGGATCTGGAAATCGATCAAAAACGCTGTGTGAACGGCCCCTAACACTTGCTGCAAAGACAGTCACCACACAACCACCATACACTCAAATGACTTACCACATTTTTATGAGCTGTCTGTTAATTTTACATGAGGAGTTAAAGAATGTGAGAAAGAAAAGGGAACCCCCCCCCATGTTGAGCATCAGTGGCTGTCTTACTGTTAATATTAACTAAAGGACGTGACATCAGACATTGCTGTAGAGGAGAATAGTGGATAGTAATGAATTAGGCTTGGTTCACATCTACATCGGGAGTTCCATTCAGAACCTCTACCATAGAGGTGCATATGGACACAAAAGCATTTGTTTCACAATGAACACACACAGAGGCCGATGGACCCTAGTGATTACAATGGGTCTGTCGAGTTTATACCACCATTAGTCCCTTTGTTTCAGACTTGAAAAAATACTCACTTGCTGCACTTTTTATTCTGTCACTCCCAATTAAAACCATACGACGAAGGTCAAACTGAACCTCCAACGGCAGTGAAAAAAACTCAAACTATACCTTTGTTTTTCCCTATGCACTAAAACACTTTCCTCTGACAGGTGGATGGCCAATGCGATTGTCAGTTGCAGTGCCTGCTTACATAATAGACATGCAGGATATCTGACAGCCCATGGATGCCGGCCTGCATCATTAACTGTGAACTGTAGGCCTCACAAGTGTCCAGTACTTTTTTCTATTGTACATCAACATGTTTCATCTCTTTTTGTTTGTTTTTGGAACAATACTTGTGTGTATGATCTACAAAATGGATTAGATTTTATGGCTATTTTATATTAGAGTGAAAATTTTCTTCTACCATATGCATTGTTGTTTGTTAGGAACACCTGAATTGCAAAACAGTTTCAATAATGGTGTGTCAAAACAGATTAAAAAAAATTCTGTGTGATTACACATTCTAATTTGGATAGGCCGACAAATGCTCTGTAGGCACACTAACCTTATATGAAACTCCATGCATTCGTTATAAATTGTGATGGAAACATTAGTGCTCATTGATAAGATACACTGGACAGGCCCGAACTGGCCATATACTTAACCGATGATCGATTTGCCCGGAGGTCCACACAGGTCCGCGCGCACCGCATCAGTTTTTTCGGTAGTCCTATCTACCTAGTTACTAGGGGGCAGCCCCATTTACCTGGCAATTACTGGGCGACAGAGTTGTGCCGAGATTGCAAATGAGAAGAACTCTCATCACAGAGATGACGTTTCCTGATTCAGGGTGTTATTCTTACTACTGTTTTGGATCAGCACTGTAGTGCACTGTCATCTGATGCGACCTGAGCTGTGTCTTACCACTGTTGTGGTCTCTACATGGCGTGTTGTAAGTAATATTGAGCTTGTATATGGCATGCATAACTTGGGCAGCACACATGTTATCCTTTACTCTGGAGATTAGGGTACTCAGCAACACTTTTTCTTTCTTTGCTTGCATTTAGAGTGTTATGTTTATTTTAGAAGGTGGCAAGGTGCGTGACAAAGGGAAAATTTTGTAGCAATATTGTATGTGGTCTGGTGGGTTTTGTGGCATGGGCTGCTTTTTAATCTCCAGTCCAGCCCTGCACTGTTACTTAAACTGTTTCATTAGAAAAATGAGACATTTGTTTTCCATAGCAACCAATCTAATCCCTCTCTTGTTTCTTATTTCATATTTGAAAGTATAATGAGTTATGGTCCAGTTGCACGCATCAGTGTCAGGAGGTTTTCATTTTGGACTTTCTGTCCACAAATAGCTGAGCTCTTTTTTTACTGTGAAAACATAGAGACGCCGCAGCGGAAACCCAATTGGTCCCATTGAGGCAAATGAGTCCATTGACGCATTTGTTGTCCATTGTAAAATGGATTCAATTCCACCTCTGCAACGGTGGCTCCGGACTGAACTTTCTGATACAGATGTGATCCAGACCTTGCTCTGAAGTAGTTGCTCTTGTTTTTATGCTTGACATAATTGTTCCCTGAACACCTTTGATTTAATGAGTATGTGTTGAGCGATTATTATCGACAAAGTTGCAGTATCGGCACATGTTTTTATGTATGATCCCAAATTTTTAGATCATGGATGTGTTGCAGTAATTTAGGGTTAAAATCTGTGCATCATCTATTAAGAATCGCGCCATTGTTCGGCGCATTTTCTGTCATGTTTGGCGGCCACAGAATCAAGCTATACATGGAAAAGAGGCAGTGTGAGAAATGTGTTGCGAGCGTCATGACTGGGATTGGTAATGGAGTTGCGATTGGCTGGAACAATCACATGACCATACTGGTTTACATAGAACAGCCCTTCCTGTTCATAATTAGTGTACTCATCATCGCTTATAGCAGTAGGACTTGCTGCTCGTGCCATGAGATCCCAAAACAGCTCACGAAATTATTTCTATTTCTTCCAGAGAGAAAGCCTCTACTGTTAACTGTGATCCTTACAACTTAGTAGATCAGAAATTTGGAAGATTTTAATGCATTTATGTATAAAATTTTAAACGAGCATCTAACTGCTGTAAAGTCACAGTTGCAGGTTGGGGGGTGCCCCCCGCGGTGCGTGACGACAGACAACTCTATAGAAGAATACTGGATATAGTTCACCAAAGACTTAGGGCGACATGTATGATCGGAATGCCTTTGTCCGGACGCGGGGGATTCAGTTTAGGCGCAGTGTTCGCCCTACTTATTCACTGCCCCCGCATGAAAGGGGCCGGTCCAATGGGCGCGGTGTTGGGGCACGGTGCAGGCGTTCCGGGCTGGGACGCAGCACGCTCGAGTAAACCCCGAGGCATGTTACGTATGGCGAGTCTTCAAAGCAAAGTCGCAGTAGCAGCGGCGTCAGGAGCTCCGCAGGCAGACCAGTTTGTGTATTTTTGGACTAAATCCCTCCGAACCAGAGGCGAAGTGAAGCAGGATCTGGGAACATGCGATGAATCAGATAGAAGATCGTGCGACAGGAAAACTCGTGCACTCTTGCTCCGTGCAGGCAAGAGTATGATTCCCGAAAAAAATCGCTTTATAAAAGGCGGAGAAAAGTGTCAGAATAGAGCTGAACGTAAAAAAACTGAACATCAATTAAAAAAAAAAAAAAAAACAATACTTTCCAAAACTCTAGAACTGTGACGCAAAAGTCAAGAATTTATGAATTGTAAAATTGCCTGGAAAACAGTAATTCAAATTCACTGAAACATATTCTCATTGGTCGCATAAACCGGCCAATCAGAATAGGATCGACAGTGAACCATTTAAAACTATGGGAAGGATAGACCAATCAGAATCCACGTGCGGGTTAATTCAAATACAGTAAAAAGACAAAAAGAGCTGATTGGCTGAGCTACCGGCGGGCATGGCTAGCTGCGCCAATCAGAAATATGAGCGACAAAGACCCATTCTATTCTATGGAGAAGTTTTAGACCATTCCAAGAATCCACGGCGGGATAATTTCAAAATACAGTAAAAAGACAGAAAAAGAGCTGATTGAGGAGCTAGACTGATCTGTGCTTGGATAACCCAGCCATCAGAGCGCTAAGCTACATCTCCCATTAAGTCTATGGAGAATATGGCGCTGGTGTGTGGTTGATCGAGTCTCTTAAATCTCGGCGCTCAATCGCCGTGTGCGGCGAATGAAGATATTAATGTCATAAATCATTTTTATTAAGTGTAAATCATGATCATGATATAAGAGCCGAACCCTCTTTACAAATAAAGCAGTTAAAAACCGAACGAACGCGTTGTCGCCGAGTAACCGGCGCTACATAGGTGAATTGCAAAGAGAGAATTGCCGGTAAATCAGTAATTCAAATGTTTTAAGCTATTCTCATTGGCGGGCAGAAGCCAGCCAAGTCAGAATAGGAGCGACAAAACCAATTGATATCCAATGGAGAAGTATGACCAATCAGGTAATAGGAAGCTGAGACAAGTTGTCCCATTACTAACCTATGAAGGAGTAGTTAACCAATCAGAATAGGACGAGCAAAGTCCCATTATAGTCCTATTAGGAGAAGTTGGTACAATCAAAAATCAAAGGGCGGACAGGTTCAATAAAATACAAAAAAAAGACAAGAAAGAGAGCTGAATTGGCGTGAGATAGCGAGTGCTTGATATCCCAGCTCAATCAGATCGCGAGCTACTTCACCCA
Source organism: Phyllomedusa bahiana (assembly GCA_025379985.1). Taxonomy (NCBI): domain Eukaryota; kingdom Metazoa; phylum Chordata; class Amphibia; order Anura; family Hylidae; genus Phyllomedusa; species Phyllomedusa bahiana. The sequence continues at coordinate 24,221 of JAODAL010037628.1, forward strand.
TTATAGTCTATGAGAGAGATGGCGGCTCTGAATCGTCGTGTGGCTCAGCGCGGCCGTGCGGTCATTAAGTATATAGATCAAAAATCAATTTTATGTACTGTAAAACATTAACCAGATAAAGAGCAGAACCCTTCTTTACAAAAAAGCAGTGTAAAAACAGAACAAACACGTTGTCGCCGAGACCTGGCGGCTACATAGGGAATTGGCAAAACAAGTGAGAATCGCCGGGAAAATACAGTAATTCAAATTGTTTAAAGCTATTCCTCATTGGGTCGGTTTCCATAAAACCTCCAATCAAATAGAGCGACAAATGTCCCATAATAACCTAGGTGAGGAGATATTGGACGCAATCAGAATATGAGGCGGAGCAATGTCCTCCTTATATCCTATGGAGAAAATATGACCAATCAGGATCAAAGGCATGACAGTTCAAAAAACAGTAAAATGCAGGAAACGAGCTGTATTGGTTTGAATCGGCGGTGGCTGTCGTCAAGCTGTAGCCCAATCCAGGAGTCTAGAGCTACTTGCTCATTTAGAGTTCTATGGGGAAAAGAAATTCTGAGCGTCAGCTCTTGTGAATTGTCTAAGTTAAAAGGAGTGCGCCGTTATTTGGCCAATGGAGAGGCGTGCGACGCTCCTAGGGTTTTTCTAATGCAATCTGAAATATAAATGAACATGGGCACGAAAATCAAATATAACGACAACGGAGAAGTTTGTACGTTGTATAATATAGAAACGAATGATAATATGGGGGTAACAAAAAAATATTAAAGTCAATAAAATCATGTTTAATTCTTTATTTCGCTTCACCCCATGACTATTTGATCCTTGGTAAAACTAAAAATAAAGAAATAAACATGATTTTATTGATTAAATATATTTATTTTTCGTACCCCCATATTTATTATTCAATTTATATGCCACATCAGGAACCACGTTCTTGTAGTGTATAATTTGATTTCGGTCCCGTGGGTACAGTTTTATTTCAATTGCAGTTAGAAAACCGATAGAGCGTCCTTGCTCTCCCCATTGGGCGCAAATAACGTCGCACTATAACTTAGCCCAAATCACAGAGCGCCGCTCAAAGTTTCTTCCCCCATAGGAACTCTATGAAGAAAGTAGCCTCACCGCTCTAGATTGCGAAGTGCTGTGACGATGCCCGCCGCCGCTTCAAACAATCAGCTGCGTTTCATTTCCTGCTTTTTACTGTACTATTTTGAACTGGTCCCACCTTGGAATATAATTGGACAATTTTTTCTCCATAGGTTATAATGGACATTGTCGCTCCTATTTCTCCCTGATTGGCTGGTTTATGCAGGACCAATGAGAATACTTTAAACAAATTTGAATTAGACTGTCTTTACCCGCGATTTGTCTCTATTGCAATATTCGCAATGTTAACTGCGGTCCCTCGCACAAATGCTTTGTTCGTTTTTAACTGCTTTATTTGTAAAGAAGGTTCTGCTCTTTATCTGATAAGTGGTTTTACACTAAAAAAAGAATATTTTTTTATTAATACTTCTGCCGCATCGGGGCGCTGAGTGAGCCGCGATTTCAATCGCGCCATTCCCTCTCCATAGACTATTATGGGAGAATAGCTCGCGCTCTAGATTGTCTGGGGCTTATGCTCAGCCCCCGGCTAGCTCAGACCAACAGCTCTTTTCTGTCTTTTTACTGTATTGAATTATCCCGCCTTGGATTCTGATTGGTCTAAACTTCTCCATAGACAAGAATGGTTCTTGTCGCTCCTATACTGATTGTGCAATAATTCTCCATAGCCTAAATGGGTCTCTGTCCTCCTAATATTGATTGGCTGAGCTAGCCAAGTCCCTGGTAGCTTAAACAGAAAAAATTCAGCTTCTTTTTCTTCAGCATTTTTATCTGTATATTTGGAACTATCCCGCCTGTTGGATTCTGATTAGGTCAAACTTCCCCATAGGTTTTAATTATGGTTCCTTCGTTTGCCTATTCTGATTGGAGCCGGTTTATGCCCGACCAATTACCCCAAAAAGTAGCTTTCAGAATTTGAATACTGTATTTCCCGCAATTTCCAATATCCTAATTCTTGAATTAGGATATTGGAAAAGTGATTTTGTTTAAGTATTATTATAGTTTTTGAGGTTTCAGCTCTTTCTGAGAATGTTTTTCCGCCTTTAGTAAAGGCAATTTTTGATTTCATAACTCCGCAACCGACATGTTGGAATGATTTTCTCTGCTGTTCCAGCCTGTCTCGCAAGCGAACTGTTTTATCGGCGCAGTCCGCACAGCGGCCAAGTCCCTCAATGCGCCCATGTTCCCCTGGCACTGTGCCCCACACACTGGCGTAGGCGCAGGGAACTTATCCTCCCGCATGTGTGTAAGAGTTCGCTACCTCCGGGCGCGAATCTAAGCGCAGCCCCGCTCTTCGCGCTCAGTCAAACCACTGGCCGCCTAACACAGAGGCCAGCGCGTGCGGACTTTTCCCTCGCATGTAGTGACCGCACTACCCCGCGACCGAATCATAGGCGCAGCCCCGCACTGCGCCCTCGGACCAGCACTGCGTCTAAAAACGACTGCGAGCGTCGGCGGACTTTACATGCAGAAGTAAAGATCTGCGCTCCCGACCGGTGCCCAGACATGAAATCATAGCGCAGCATTCCGCCGGAAAACTGTCGAAACGGTTCCAGTTGGGATGATCACCTGTGGTTGATGTATGATGATGATACATGCGGATCCAACGTGGTCTTTTACAGCAAATTTGCTTGCGAGCGCTTCAATCACGACGAGGGGGAAGACAGGGGGTAGTGTCAGTGGGGGTTCCGCCTCAAAAAGGGAGGGGCGGTCGCGAATCCGCATAGATTCGCCACCACGGTCAGGGAAAAACCCCGCCCCCTCGCTTACGCCGTCAAAAAGGCCCAAAACCTCTAAAGCCTGACCTTTTTTTGACAAGCCTCTATTCACCCACGATGTCATATGCCCCTTTGCCGTAAACGCAAATAGAGGCAAGAACCTAGGTGGTTAACCACCCCAACATGCCCTATCACATGCAGCAAAATGCAGAGTTGAAAGGGAGGCAACACTTGGCAAAAAAGGCCAACCGACGCCGGGCCCCCAAACCCACTTCACACCCCGTGCCCCCCCCTCCTCCCCTCCGCCACCACCAAACGTTCCTCAGTGCCCATGCTCTAAGCATGATCGGGGTCACCCCCCTTCAAGCCTCCCCCGTCGCCCGACACCACCAGCAAACCCCCAGAGACCCATCCTACCCCTTCTCCTCCCCATTTTTTACGACCTCCCCCGACACGGCCAGTCTACACCAGCCTTCTTCTTCCAGGTTTTGGACAAAAAAACACTTTAAAAAAACCCCAAACCATCTCAAAGCAAAAGCCAAAAGTCGGGTTGCCAGCTTTTGGGCCCTTGGGAAATGTTGATTCCGTCTGGGGACACAGATGGGTTTTCCCCCACTCATGGCTCTTCCTGCCCCCCCAAAACCAGATGCGAGCGTCATTTCTTTGCAGAAAAGCCACCCTGCCCGGCCCGCCATGTTCTCTAAAAATTTTAAGCGCTTGTCTCATCTTGGCCGGGGGAAAAGTCCCTGACCACCGACACATGACTATAAGCAGGCAAGGCCCAATTTGGACAGCTCACTGGTAGCGGGGATGCCCCTGGGGGGGACGGTGCTCTCACTTTTGGGGCACCTCTTCAAAAAAACCCGGGAGGTGCAGGTTTCTTTTCCCCCAAGGGCCTCTGGTGGCATCACGTGCACAGAGAAACCAGGCCGTGATGAAATTAATCTGTCTTGTATGCCGTCCACACACATGTCATGAGCGTTTGAATGCTCTCCACAACGAGACCGAGCGCGGGCTGGGTGCAAAGAAGCTAGTGCCAGGCAAGGGGGTATGCGATAACAGGCAAATCTGCTGGCCGCCCTTAAGATCGGTATGCGGGAGCACACCCCTTGCCTGCACATGTCATGAACCTTTGTCGTCCAGAAATTTCTAAAGAGCTACCCGGGTCTGGAATGCTGCTGAGGAAGGCTCGAAGTCCGCACTTCTGCTGTTGGCACCCTGCTTCGTCCCGCCTGGCTGCGTTGCAGCGTCAGCTCGGCCTCCCCGTCAACCGTCTCATTGTTGACGTGGCAACACGCTGGAATTCCACCCTCCACATGCTCCCAGCGATTGTGCAGCAGCGCAATGCCATTACCAGTACAAAGTGACACATGGCCTGACAAGCAGCGGTGCGGACCTCGGGGTGTTGAGCCAATGAGAGTGGAGGCAGGTGAAAGAGCTCTGCACCATCCTTGCCAGTTTTGAAGAAGCCACCAAAATGGTCAGTGCGACAATGCCCTTGTTAGCCAGACATTGTGGTGATCTTAGTTCTGAAACGATCGTTGGACACTCTGAAACATCAGGTCCCCGCCAGCGAGGGAGGAGGAGACGACACAGATGCGGACACAGAGCCTTTCTCTCCGTCAAATCCACAAAGCCCGACAGTTTCACAATTTCATGGGTCTTCATTAGGCAGTGGTTCGGGTCCAGAGCTATTTGCAAGGGGGCGCATCACTCTCAGGTGCATCATGTCGGGCAAGTCAGGGCTGTGTTGAAGCTGTGCCGGAGGCAGCAGAGGAGGAGGAGAAGAGGAGAAGGAGAGGAGGTATTCCTAGACACCGATGTTCCCCGACGTCCCTGCCTTGGAAAGGGGTTTGGCGCGAATTGAGGCGGAGGGGGAAGATGAGGAAGATCAGTTTGCTAGTGCCCCTCGACCCAGAGGCTTGGGAAATCAAGGCTCCATCTCTCACATGAGTGCTTGGTTTCCTCCATTTCCTCCAACATGATCCTCGCATTAAGGCCATCAAAATGAACAACAGTTACTGGGTGGCCACCTCCCTGGACCCCCGGTACAAAACAAAACTCACCCACTTTCCTTCCACCCACCCAAATAGAGGGTAAAATGCAGGAAATGGAGAACCTTGCTGATTGATCAACTGGAGACATCGTTGCGTCTGCTTCACGTTCTTCAAATGTCACAGTGGAACAAACGCCAGCGACGTGACAGCAGTAGAGTTGCCAATAGCCGTATCGGCAGCAGCAGCAGGCAAGTGGCAGAAGCCTAATGGGTGACCTCTGACAATCTTTATTTACCACCTCACCAAAGCATGCAATGCAGGCACACATACAACACCCAGAGACCAGCTTAAGATTATGGTTCACGACTATCTGCGTCTCACACCGATGTTTTTGTATGTGTTCCGGGCCCCCAATAGACTTCGGGGTATCCAAAATGGACGAATGCCCGAGCTGGCTCGCCACGCCATAGAGGTGTTGTCCTGCCCAGCAGCCACGTCATATCTGAGCGGACCTTCACACAGCCGAGGAGTCATTACAGACAAACGCATCCGGCTTTCCACAGATAATGTGGATCGTTTGACTTTCATCAAGGGATGAATCAGACATGGATCTCTGATGATGTTTGGCCCCAATTGCCGGGGTCACCGATTAGTTGCTGGTCTACTTCACATTCCTCTCCAAACAAAAATGGTCCTCTTGAAAAACTTATTTCTAAAATGATCATTTCTTACTGCAATTTTTTATTCTCAGTTTCCAACAGTTCATTTTGCTGGTTTTGCTAGAGGAGACTGAAAAAAGACACCAAGGTTTCATGAAAAAACCATATTCCATTTACTCACTTCATCTTTAGAATTTTCCGCATTGTCAAGGGTTTTTGGGGTCATGTTGCCTCACAATTTTTAACAGTGCTGAGAAGTAAATTTTTAAAATTTTTTTTGGGGTCTTTGTTGCTGTGATATAAAGCTATAATCATGGTCCTTTGGAACAGAAATGTGGCTTCTAAGTGGCATTCCTCCCTCACAATTTTTAACAGTGGCTGAAAGTCATTTTTATAATTTTTTGGTCATGCGCTTTGAAATGCAGCAATACAAACAGGTCCTATTCTAAAAAATGTTGTTTCTAATAGACATTTTTTTCTTCACAATTGTCAGAAGTGGCTCATGGGTCATGTTTTGAATTTTGGGGGCATTTTGCTGTGACATGCAGCTATACTACGGGTCCTAATTATAAAAAAAATGTTGTTTCCTAACAGACATTTGTTCTTCACAATTGTCCAAAGTGGCTCAAGGTCATGCTTTGAATTTTTGGAGCATTTTGCTGTGACATGCAGCTATACTACAGGTCCTATTAAAAAAAAAAATGTTATTTCTAACAGACATTTGTTCTTCACAGTTGTCCAAAGTGGCTCATGGGTCATGTTTTGTTTTTTTGGGGGGCATTTTGCTGTGACATGCAGCTATACTACGGGTCCTATTATCAAAAATTGTTGTTTCTAACAGACATTTGTTCTTCACAAATGTCAAGAGTGGCTCAAGGGTGATGGTTCTGTCAGAAACAGGAATAGCTAGGACACTGTTAATGGACACATATTGCAAAATGACTTGTTTTTTGCAAGATCTTTAACATAGCTATCAATCCCTGTATTGAGACAACCCATTTAATACAATTAAAAAAAGAGAAACAAAGACATGGTGGGATTCCATCCTATTTTAAAAAATTTGTTTTCTAGAATTAAACTACTAAAAAACTTGCATGTACAAAATAGCTGTTAAAAAAAATTTCCTCTGAATTGTACAAGGGAGGTACAGGAAAACTTGACCAGATGTTTTATTCAGAGGACATGGAGTATGGAGCACGGACAGAGAACAAAGTACAGAGACCATTTCCTCCAGGACGTTGAGTAAAAATGAAAAAAAGAATGCCAAGAAAAAAGGGGACCTGGGTGTAACAGGAGCTTAACCACCAATTTCCAATGAAGCTCAATTGGTCCGCACTCATACGGAGGGCAAGTGCTACCCAGGTCTTGACTGTGTACTGAGAAGGCTGGGGTTCTCACACTTCCGCTTCCGCACTCTGCTTCAGCACGACAGTTTCGTTGCTTGCGTCATCAGGGCATTTTAACCTGCGTGTTAATAGATGACGGACGCCAGCCTCCGCTCTCACCGCACCCACTGTAACTCCGGCCCTGGGTCATGCTGTGGGACAGGACAGGTATAGTCAATGTTTCCCGTTCAACTAAAATGGTGGTTTAAAGACTCCTTTTTCCGGCACGTTTTAATCTGGGGGTCAGACAGGGTTTTAAGGTCATGCTGCGTTCCAGGACAGGATAGTCAATGTCCAGTTCAACTAAAATGTTGGTTGAAAGACTCCTTTTTCCGGGAATTTTTAATCTGGGGGTCAGACAGGTTTAACGGTAATACTGCGGTACAGGACATGTATAGTCAATGTCCAGTTCAACTAAAATTGGGGGTTGAAAGACCCTTTTTCCGGCACTTTTTTAAACTGTGGTCAGACAAGGGTTTTAAAGGGGCATGCTGCGGTCCCAGGACAGGGTTTGTCAATGTCCAGTTCAACTAAAATGGTGGTTGAAAGACTCCTTTTCCGGGACTTTTTAATCTGGGGGTCAGACAGGTTTAATGGTCAACTGCAGTCCAGGACAGTTCTAGTCAATGTCCAGTGAAAAATAAAATGGTGGGTTTAAAGACTCCTTTTTTCCCGGGACTTTTTTAATCTGTGGGACAGACAGGTTGAAGGGTCATGCTGCGGTCCAGGACAGGGTTTGTCAATGTCCAGTTCAATTAAAATGATGGTTGAAAGACTCCTTTTTCCGGCACTTTTTAATCTGGGGGTCAGACAGGTTTAATGGTCATACTGCGGTCCAGGACAGTTCTAGTCAATGTCCAGTTCAACTAAAATGGTGGTTGAAAGACTCCTTTTTCCGGCACTTTTTAATCTGGGGGTCAGAAAGGTTTAAGGGTCATTCTGCGGTCCAGTACAGGGTTTGTCAATGTCCAGTTCAACTAAAATGGTGGTTGAAAGACTCCTTTTCCGGGACTTTTTAATCTGGGGGTCAGACAGGTTTAATGGTCAATACTGCAGTCCAGGACAGTTTCTAGTCAATGTCCAGTGAAAAATAAAAAGGTGGGGTTTAAAGACTCCCTTTTCGGCACTTTTTAATCTGTGGGACAGACAGGTTTAGGGTCATGCTGCGGGCCAGGACAGGGTTTTTTCAATGTCCAGTTCAAGTAAAATGATGGTTGAAAGACTCCTTTTTCCGGCACTTTTTAATCTGGGGGTCAGACAGGTTTAATGGTCATACTGCGGTCCAGGACAGTTCTAGTCAATGTCCAGTTCAACTAAAATGGTGGGTTGAAAGATTCCTTTGTCCGGCACTTTTTAATCTGTGGGTTCAGACAGGTTTAAGAGGTCATGCTGCGGTCCAGGACAGGGGTTTTTCAATGTCCAGTTCAACTAAAATGGTGGTCAAAGACTACTTTCTTCCGCAAATTTTTAATCTGTGGGTCATGCAGATATTTAGGGTCATGCTGCGTTAGAGGACAGGGATATTCAATGTCCAAATTCCCAAATAAAATGATGGTTCAAATAAACTGCCTTCTGGCACTTTTTAAATTTGTTTGGGGGATGCAGGTTTTAAGGGTCATGCTGTGGTACAAGACAGGGATATGAATGGTGTGTGAAATTTTTTTCTGTGGCTTTTATAGCCTAAGTGTTGTGCCTAAGATGTAGCAGGTATCCATTTGACTGTTGTGGCTGTTAATTCCAGCTTCTCCAGTCCTGTTTGGGTGTAAGAATGAAGAAGTTGTTGCTCTCCCATAGACTTTAATGGTCATCGGAGATGATCGACTATCGACTATCGAAAAACCTTATCGATGGTGGCCGACTATCGACTATCGCCCGATGTCGATAGCCAACGTAATCGCTCAACACTAGTCATCGGCGATCATCTATCATCGACCATCGAATATCTTGTCGATGATGGCCGACTATCGACCATCGACCGATGTCGATAGCCAACGTAATCGCTGAACACTATTTATGAGGCATCTTCTGGTTTAACTGGGGAGTTTTGTAAGAGAATATGATTGCATATCTGTTTGCTGTATGAATTTGACGCTCCATTAAAATTGTTAACGTGTATTGTCATGTATGTGAATATAAGCTCAATGCAAGCAAAAAGGACAGCTCTTATGAGAAAATGTGCCAAACTGCCACTCACATCCCCTTTGTTGTGCTACAATTTCAAAGACTGGGGTCAGGAAATACAGAACAGTTTCCTATCATTGCCTAAATAAATAATGACAGGCTCTACAGGATGCACTGATTCCACTACAAGTACATGTGCTTAGTCTTATTGGAGTTTAATGGCATGCTACAAAACTTAACATTAGGTAATCACACTGACCTGCAAATGTATGGAATGCCTAATTATAGGTTGTGACCAAAGTAAAAAAAAAAAGACAAACAGGTGGAATCTACTGTGGGAACTTACACAAGTTCCAAGAACTAGCTGCAGCATGTGCTGTACCAGTCTATGCATATACTGTGAAAACAAGCAACACATTGTGGCTTATTACGCATTTAAAGAGGACCTGTGGCCGTTCTTGGTATGTCTATTTTAGTACATTTTTTTGTTTCCTGTTAAATGGAAATTCTGGAGTATCCTCTTCTATAATCCTGTTTTGTTCTGTTTCTCCTAGAAATGTATTACTGAATCAGTCAGATGGATGTTACTATTCCAGTTTTCAGAAAGGTGTGACTTTGTGTACAGTGACTCTGTCTACATTGATTGGGCACAACTCCAAATGGTAACACTCAGCTGACAGATTGGCAAGAAATTTCGAAGGCTATGTCTACACGGCAACTATAAAATGCTGTCGGAAATCTGTCGGTATTTTATAATAGATGTACTGCGGTTTTCAGTCAGTTTTTGGATTTTAACCAGCCCAGTACATTGGACTGTACTAGAATCTGCTGTAAAATGGCAGATTATAGAACATGTTCTGCAAGTCTGCAATTTAGAAATCCAACAATAGAAAATCTGTGCTGCTGGATTTTCTATTGCAGTCTATGGGCACTCATTGCAGTCGAATTTTTGCGGATTCTAAATACGAAATCTGCTTAAAAATGTGACCATAAACCACTGCTCTGTAGAAATGGCCCAAGAGGACTTACAGGGGAACCACACAAGATAGAAAACTAAGAAAATAATTATTTTTCCATTGTGAACACTCGCATTACTAAAAACAGACAAATTAGATGGTCGCTGGTATTCTGTAATGCTGTAATACTGTAATACTGATAAAGTTCCCATGGAAATCAATGTGCTGTCTGTAAAATGTATGGACATAATAGATCCACGAGAGCCTCTGTTCACTCAAGTTAGTTAACAGAGGTTTTGAATGATGGTCTCACAATGATTAACTCAGACTCCCTTAACAGATTATTCAGAATAGGTCATCTAAACCTTCTTAATTATACACGGGGCTGGGTAGGACTATACCCAAGAAGAGAATTTGTACTGAAATAAATAGGTGCTATTCAAAGTCAATGAAGAGATTAAAAATAACTAACACTTCCCTTAAAGGGGTTGTCTCACTACAAGGATTGCTTTTTTTGTTAAAGAACTTGCAAAAACCAGTCACTTTGCTATATATGTCCATTAACAGTGTCCTAACTATTACTAGATATCCACTCTTGTATGGGCTGCATCAGCTCCTCAGGTTGCTATAGCTACAGACCTGTTCAATCTCTCGTGATAGTCTGCCAGCACTGGTTGCTATAGCTACAGACCTGGCTTCTACTGCAGCCTAGTAGAAGCCAGTAAACACGCCCCTGAATTCAAAATGAAACCAAGAAAAAAGGACGAATCAGTGTGGTGAGACAACCCCTTTAATTAAAGATAACAGTACAGAAAATAGCACTGCAAATCTGCAAATGTTGACATAAAAAAGGATTATCAAGGCCTTTCCCAAATGGCCAAGATGCTCAAGATTGTCGTACACACAGGGGTATAACTAGAATTCCCATAGCAAAGTGAGATTGGGCCCCATCACATAATGAACTAAAACAGCAGCATAAGTAGCAGTAAATACAGCATAAATAATTCCCTCATATATCAGGGAACCCAAATAGTAGTGCTGGAGAGCAGAAAGATAACATCTATTTATTCCCTACAAAAAGGAGCAACGTTCTCATACCTTAGTGGGTCCACTAAACCTCTGGGCCCATTAGCAGCTGCTATGGCTGCTTTGACTATAGTTATGCCCATGCGTACACAATATAATTAGTCTTTTACGGCTATTATGGATATCTTTTGGTACTAATAGGCGGGTTCCCTGATAAACCCTGTAATATTTGGTGGGGGAAATGTGTTGGAACCTTTGGCTAATTATATGTCTTGATACAATTTGGATCGATGGAACGTTTGGTTATTTATATATTTTTTGTGTCTACTTTTGCATCATATGAACTAATATGCTATTTAACAGATTTGTATTATTGACACCATGTTCCCATATTAATAATCTAACAATAATCCTACCATTTTCAATCACTTACTGATCATTGTCATCATCAAGTCACTTTTGTAGCTAATGATATTGAAATTTTGTTATTTCTCTTATGTTGGCCATCTATTTTATTATAGGGTAGCTATATTGTATGGTCTTGGAAAGGGGTTAGGTTCCAGTATAGAGTTTCTCTTATTAGGGTGGTCACTCCAGTTTTGTTAGCCAGTTTTCCTAGAAGGTTAAGGGCGACATGCATGAAATTTGGCTTGTGAACGTCAAATTTAATGCGCGTAATAATGGCTTAGAATGCGCCTGATTTATGAACCTGCTCTACAGCGGGTCATAAATCAGGGGCATTCTAGCGCTAGGGCGACATTTCTGCCTCAAATATACTACTTTGAAAGTGGTATAAATATTCCAGCTGTAATGCGCCTAGAAATGCTAGTGAAGCTATGAATATGAAGCTTCGCTACGGTTCTAGTGCGCCCTGCCTCACACAGGCGCTATGTAAAGCACCCAAGAGTGGCGTGCGGGAGATTTAAACATGTATGAATGGAACTGCATCTGATATTGGACTGAAAAGACACCAGATATCTGGCACAGCCCCATTCATATATGTCGCCCTAAGTGTAGGGATTATGTAGGGAGTACTTTATACTGTCTTCTTATCTAACTGGTCCGGCCCCGTGGACATGCATTGTCAGCGGCAAGCAAGTGCCGCTAACAATTGACATGTCACTTTTCCCCCCCCGCATCAAACACAATAGATACTCTGCAGACTTTTTTTTTTTTTTTTTTAAGTATGACAGCAGTTACATCCAAGGACTCACAGGTGATGTATTCTCTGATTAGTCATTCGCTTTCCATTTTCTTCTATATTCAGTCAAAAACACCATGCTGACTTCTCCCGGCGCCCACTGGTCCCTGCAGAATTTGCACACAAATATTTTAGAATCCTCACTTTTCCAGCACTCCCCTCACTGTCCCTACCTCTGTACAAACTTTCCAGGAGTGGTAGAGCAGATACAGGCCATAGTTTAGAGGCACAGTCACCTAGCGGGGTGGAGGAAAAAGAGGAATAACCCTCTGGAGGTTGTGCCACAGCTATGGCTTGTTCCTCTCAGAATCATATTGTGCAGTCCGAACTCCTTCCCTTGCAGTCCAGAAGAGCAGCGGCATGCATGATGCATGATCTTTAGGGGGTACAGAGGATGAAGTTTAGTACTGGCATGCTTTTTGTAGTGTTTTTGTTTTTCTCCAGATTTTCCCATTGGGCTATGATGGATATATTGGACTATGTTGGACCAGTTTTGTATTTCCGTTTCTTGAATACAATGAGGGATATTGTCGGGGAGAGATTATTTAAATAAAGTGTTTTTTTTTTTAGTTGTGTCATTGTGTTTATTTAACCATTTTTTTCCCAGTTTTTAGTAAGAAGTGCCTGACAATGTCTCTGTATTACTAGCACTGGGGCTTGGCGTCAGCCTTGGGGTGACAAAAAAACAGAGCTGGCTGACACCAAACCCCAGTGTTAGTAATAGACACCTCTTTTACTAGCACTGGAAAAAAAATAATGGAAAAAAAATCCCTTTTGAACACTTATTGAAAAAAAACATCCCCAACAAAAAACCCTTATTTCCCATTTTATTAAATAAATAATCCACAACGGACCGACAAAGCCCAGCAGGGAAACCTGTAAAATACAAAAATGCTTATCAGTATTTGGCTGACAGCTTTCTAAAGTGCCTATGTCAGCAAGAATCCTAAATATAGCCCTATAGATGGGTATATCACCCTTTTAGATTGTACTTTTAAATAGTAGGGAGACCCCCAAAATTTGTTTCCAAAAACCCCCACTTTAGATAGGTAACCCCCCCAACCCCTTAGCATCTAGGTATATAGGCCATACATTATATGGCAAGACCACGATAAGTAATGCTAACAGTAGGCAAGGTTCCAGTTAGGTAAGGCCCCAGGCACATACATAGAAAAGACTTCAGGTAGATTGTCAAGGTCCCAGGTAGGTATGTAGGCAGGCAAGGTCCCTGGTAGGTAGGTAGACAGGCGGCAAGGCCCCATGTAGGTAGGTGAAGTTCCAGGTAGGTAGGTAGTCAGACAGGGTTCCAGACAGATAGTTAGGGGCCTCGCGTAGGTACATAGGTAGGCCGGGTTCCAAGTAGGTATGATGGCAAGGCCTTAAATAGATAGGTGAACGGGAAAGAACACCAGGTTGGTAGGTAGGGCCCATTTAGGTATGTAGTCCCCGTTAGATAAATTGTTATACCCAAGGTAGGTAGGCCCAAAGCAGGTTGGTGGGTAGGCTCAAGGTAGGTTGTTTGGTAGGCCTTAGGTAGGCCCCGTTTAGGTAGGTTGGTAGGCCCCAGGTAGATAGGTAGGTCCCTAGTTCAGTTGGTGTATAGGCCCTAGGAAGGTAGTTAGGCCCCAAGTAGGTAGCTAGACCCCAGTTACGTAGGTAGGCCACAAGTAGATAGTTATGTAGGATCCAGGTAGATAAATAGGCCCCAGTTAAATAAATAGGTAGAATGGCCCCAGTTGGGAATGGCCCCCAGGAGGTAAAAACCAGATGACCCCGGGTAGTATTGGGCCCCATCAGGTAGGTTGTGGGAACCCCATTTGGGTAGGAAAGTAGGTGGTCTCCAGCTAGGTAAGTGTTAGGTGGGTCCCAGTTACATAGGAGGTAGTTGGGTCCCAAGTAAGTAGATGGGACCCAGGGAGCATAATTAGGGCTCCAAAACTAAAAGAAAAAAAAATAACCTTTTCCGAACGCTAGGGACGAGCGGGGCGCCACTACCCTAAACGTATTTTACAAATAAATTTAAAATTTCCGTATGTTTAAAGGGATTGTCCTGTGAAGAATATTATACATAGTTAGGTCTAGTCCAAAATTCAAAAAAAAAATATATTTAGAAGCCACATGCAGTATCTCTCACTTGGGGAAAAGAGGGGAAAGCAATTGATCATCTTGGGGATACCTCGAGAAAATAATACCATTAGAAAATAGCTCTAATGGTTGAAATTTCAGGCATTATTTTATGTTTTAAAAAACATTTTTGCAGTTCCAGCAGGACTGTGGCACATTCCTTGTACTTCAGTAATTCCATGTTTTATATACTTTTTGTCACTTTTTTGGGGGCTTTTTCCCCCAGGGGCATTGTTGACAGTTTAGGAGGATGCAACAGAAAGAAGTATGGTTTGCAAAGCATAATCATGCCCAAAAATTGCATCACATTCTTGGTGTGATCTAGGGCAATTTATGGTGTAAAGTATAACAATAGTGTCCAGTAATTCACTAAATGTATCATTCACTGTGGTAAATTTGGCATGTCTTTAGACTGGCAGTCAATTTTTTAAATTTTTGGACATTTTTCATAAATCTGCCCGTGCATCAAAGGGAAATCAGCTCAAAACTGGGAGCTGGGGGATCGGTGAATCCCCCGGTGGGCCCAGAGCTACTGTGGGCCCCAGAGGCAGTGCCGTCGCTCCCCGGGGCCCGACTGTCGCATCCGGTCACTGAAACGCCCGGGCCCACGTCCTGAGCGCTCAGACACCAGCCTGGGAGTTGGGGACTAATGTCCCCGACTTCCGGGGCTACGCGGTGTCAGCAGAGCACAGCGCCACTAGTGCTCCGCTGATCGCCCTGGCAGTTGTAAGGCGTTAGGTCTTCAGCCTGCCAAGCGCCTGCCCCTACTAGTGACATAGGTGCGCGGTGACGTCACATCACCGCGCTGCCTATGCAGGGCGGCAATAGCAGCCGGCGGGAGCGTCCGGGAGCGGCAAGGAGTGGGAGAAAGGTAAGTGAATGTTTTTTGGTTTTTTTATTAACTACCTAATGGGTTCCCTGACTACCTACAGGGGGGCCCTGGCAATCTAAGGGGGCCCTGACTACCTACAGGGGGGCCCTGGCAATCTAAAAGGGCCCTGACTACCTACAGGGGGTCCTGACTAAATAAAAGGGGCCCTGACTACCTACAGGGGGGCCCCGGCAATCTAAGAGAGCCCTGATTACCTACAGGGGGGCCCTGGCAATCTAAGGGGGCCCTGACTACCTACAGGGGGGGCTCTGACTACCTACAGGGGGGCCCTGGCAAGCTAAGGGGCCCTGACTACCTACAGGGGGGCCCTGGCAATCTCCGGGGGCCCTTACTACCTACAGGGTGCCCTGTCTAAACACAAGGGGCCCTGACTACCTACAGGGGGGTCCTGGCAATCTAAGGGGGGCCCTGACTACCTACAGGGGGCCCTGACTAAATAAAAGGGGCCCTGACTACAAACAGGGGGGCCCTGGCTATCTAAGGGGGCCATGACTCCCGACAGGGGGGCCCTGGCAATATAAGGGGGCCCTGACTACCTAAAGGTGGCCCTGAATAAATAAAAGGGGCCCTGACTACCTACAGAGGGGCCCTGGCAATCTATGGGGGCCCTGGCACTCTAAGGGGGACCTGACTACCTACAGGGGGGATCTGGCAATCTAAGGGGGCCCTGACTACCTATAGGGAGGCCCTGGCAATCTAAGGGGGCCATGAATAAATAAAAGGGGGCCCCATTCCACAGGGGGGCCCCCGGCAATCAAGGGG